>VOPJ01008871.1:0-19491 GCA_014673585.1 Semibalanus balanoides | reverse complement strand
AAACTTTAGTATCCTTCATGGCTCCGAGACCCGAGTGGAAGATAAGGATATCTTTTCCAAGCGTGTGACTGAAAAACCAAGCGACGAAGGAGCGAGGTTTTGTCAACACGCGCGGAAAATATTTCCTATCTTCCACGAGGGAAACATAAATAATTATATATCTTTCTAGGTAGAGTTTGATTCAGTCTAGTTCAGTTCAGAACTTGATTTTTCGACGAAACTCGCGTGACCTTATCTTGCATCTCAGAGGGATGCAAATATAACACTATTCACTACGTGATACGAGGATTCAACATTTTTTACCTTCTTTGCATCTCAGAGGGTAGCAGGCACGTAGCCGATTGTGGTCAGAGGCCACGTTTAAAAAATCACATTTTCTCTTAAAAATCTCATCTATCGTGTTATGTGTAATCACATTTGCTCCTCAAGCCATATGTTGCTGACCGGAGGGGGAGTCGGGTTTCAGAGAGAATCTCATTTCTACTATCTAGTGTGAATTTATTTCGCTCAGGGGGCATGGCCCCCGTGCCCCCCCCCTTGGCTACGTCCCTGCAGAGGAGTGCAAATATAAAAATATTCCTGTACTGCAGACCCAATGGAAAATCAAACTCTTCTAGAAAGATATATAGTATTCTTCATGCTCCGAGTTGGAAAGAATGTACCAGTATCATATTTTTATCTTGCCCATCTTCAAATGAGAATATTTTTGGTACTGAACTGGGCCTACTACGCTGTGCAGATTTTATCGATACCTCGAGCCACTCAGGCCAACCGAGGGTCCCTCAGGCCCACTCAGGGCCCCTTACGCCGACTAAGGTTCCCTCAGGCATTCTGAGGTCCCCTCAGGCATACCGAAGGCCACTCAGGCCAAGCGGTAGCCACTCCGACTAACGGAGGGCAACTCAGGCCGACCAAGGCCCTCTTAGGCCGACATAGGGCCCCTCAGGCCGAACAAAATCTCCTCAGGCAGACCAAAGGCCCCTTCAAGCCGGCCGAGGCTCCCTCAAGCCGATGGAGGGACCCTAAAGTCAACTGAGGGCCCCTCAGACAACTTAATTCCCTTCCAGGCCGACGGAGGTTCCTTTAGGCCGACAGGGTCCCCCTCAGGCCGACAAAGTGGCCCCTAAGGACGAAGAAGAACTCCTCAGGCCAACCTGGCCTCCTAAGGCCGAGCAAGGGCCCGCTCAAACCGGCAGAGGTTCCCTCAAGCCGACGGAGGGTCCCCCTAGTCAACAGAGGGCCCTCTCAGGCTGAGGAGGCTGACAAGGCCGAGTGAGGCCCCCTCAAGCCGGCAGGCGAACCGTCAAGTCGAACAATGGCTCATCATTCCGATTGGGACCCCCTCAGATTGACGAAGGACTCCCTCAAGTCGACGAAGTGTCCGCTCAGGCCAACCAAGGCCCCTTATGCCGACTGAGGCCATCTCAAGCCGACAAAGGGTCCCTCGAAGCCGACAAAGGGCCCATTATTCCAACAAAGAGCTCTTCAGGCCGAACAAGAACTCCTCAGGCCGGCCAAGGTTCCCTCAAGTCGGCTGAGGCTCCCTCAAGCCAATGGACGGTACCAAAAGTCTACCGAGGGCCCCTCAAACTGACCAAGTTCCCATCCAGACCGGCATATGCTCCTCCAAGCTGAAGGGGCCCCCTCAGGCCGATAAAGGGTCCCTCAGGCCGAAGAAGATCCCCTTAGGCTGAAGAGCCCCTCAGACCGACCGGGCCCTCTTCAGGCCGACCAAGGACCCCTCAAGCCGACCGAGGGCCCACTCAGGTCGACCAGGCCGACTGGGGCTACCTCATGCCAACAGGGAGCCCTCAGGCCGATTGTTGAACAATGGTTCATCAGGCCGACTGGGACCCCTCATGCGGACGAAGTCCTGAATGATACTATGGTAATACAAAAAGGGAATGCGGAAGCCTAATGTACTATAGTATTACAAGCGAGGAAGCGAGGAAATGATGAAGGCCTAAAAGATACTATAGTATACAAATTAAATTGAAAGTAACATTTTGCATTCCTCGGGCAGAAGCAATAGGTCTTTTTAGGTATGACAGATATTCTGCTAATCTAAATGTGGACAAATGGATACATCTGCACGAAATATTAATTTCAATTTTGTATAACAAAAAAGTTGTCTATAGTCCCGATGTGTACTACAGTATACAACACAATTCTACACTGTTTTAGAGAAAATAGCAAAACGTTGAAGCCATCGTCATTGCATTTTTTCAACGTTGCTTCAATGCCAGTAAAAGCACACAGTATATCTGATCAGTAGTTGTTTACATTATCAAATATCAAAGTGGGATTGTAGGAGACTCACCTGCACGCGTTCGCCGGGCCGCCATGACGAAATCAAAAGGGCTCTGGTGGTAGAGTTTTGATCTGAAGTGTCACTTTCGATACCAGGTGACCGATATTGAATCAATTGAAGGCATAGACGTCTTTGGCGCAGTCTCCCGAGAAATAAATGGGATCGTGAAGCCTTTGAACTCATGTATACTATAGTGCACAAGGGGATCCAAGAGGCTAAGTAGAGTTTGATTCAGTCCAGTTCAGTTCAGTGCTTTATTTTTCGTCGAAACTCGCGTGACCTGAGGGATGCAAATCTCAGAGGGATGCAAATATAACACATTATTTCGCTTTATCGTTGAACGAGCATGAAACATTTTTATCTTCGCATCTCAAAGGAGTGCAAATATAACAATATTCCTGCACTACAGACCCAATGGAAAATCAAACTCCACTAGAAAGATATCCAAAACTTGGCTATGAAAGACCAACAAACACAAAAGTGTCTTTCTTTATTCACAGACTGTGTTCGGCGTGATCATCATGCAAAACCCTGTGTAAATACTATCAAATATCACAGCAAAGCGATGCAACACTGGCAATGAGCAAATAACAAATCAACCGAAGGCTCCGTCACAGACACAAACAATTATGGACCTGATCAGACAGCAAATAACACACTCATTCAACTCAGTTCACGCCAAGCTAAGATGCAAAGCAGGTTGATAGAAAACAGCCCAGAAACAGAGACATTGCTTAACGGTGTATCTTAAATCGAATGACCAGTATGAACATGAATAGCGTGTTGTAATTAGATTTAATCCCAGCCGGAACATATTTCTTCAGCCGCTCGACCCTTCATCTGACAGTTCAGTGACAGCACCAGTGCAGCATACATATTTCAATGCAGAATACTGCCACACTGCTTCCGCCAGCCCGGGCCAGTTAACCGTGAGCTGACGCCGCGATCCTCAGGGCGCCGCGTCGGACGGCGCTGTCAGACCCGGCCGTGACTGACGTCCTCAGGGCGCCGCTCGACGGACGCTGTCTAGACCCGGCCAGATTGGACTGACGTCCTCCTGACGCCGCGTCGACGCGCTGTCAGACCCGGCCCGTGACTGAACGCCTCCTCCTGACGCCGCGTCGACGGCCGCTGTCGGACCCCCGGCACCGTGACTGACGTCCTCAGGGCGCCGCTCGGACGGCGCTGTCAGACCCGGCCTTGACTGACGCCTCAGGGCGCCGCGTCGGACCCGCTGTCAGACCCGCCGTGACTGACGCCTCCTGACGCCGCGTCGCGACGGCGCTGTCAGGACCCGGCCGTGACTGACGTCCTCCTGACGCCGCTCGGCACCTGCGCTGTCAGACCCGGCCGTTGAACTGAACGGTCCTCAGGGCGCCGCGTCGGACGGCGCTTCAGACCCGGCCGGACTTGACGTCCTCCGGACGCCGCGTCGGAACGCCGCTGTAAAGACCCGGCCGTGACTGACGCCCCCTGACGCCGCGTCGGCGCGCTTCAGACCCGGCCGTGACTACGTCCTCCTGACGCCGCGTCGGACGGCGCTGTCAGACCGGCCGTGACTGACGGTCCTCCTGACGCCGCGTCGGACGGCGCTGCAGACCCGCCGTGACTGACGTCCTCAGGGCGCCGCGTCGGACGGCGCTGTCAGACCCGGCCGTGGCTGACGTCCTCAGGCGCCGCGTCGGACGACGCTGTCAAAGAACCCGGCCGGTGACTGACGTCCTCCTGACGCCCGCGTCGGACTGCGCTTGTCAGACCCGGCCGTGACTGACGTCCTAGGGCGCCGCGTCGGACGAGCGCTGTCAGACCCGGGCCTGACTGACGTCCTCCGACGCCGCGTCGGATCGGCGCTGTCGACCCGGCGTGGACTGAAACGTCCTCAGGACGCCGCGTCGGACGGCCTGTCAACCCGGCCGTGACTGACGTCCTTCAGGCGCCGCGCGGACGGCGCTTGTCAGACCCGGCCGTGACTGACGTCCTCAGGGCGCCGCGTCGGACGGCGCTGTCAGACCCGGCCGTGGCTGACGTCCTCAGGGCGCCGCGTCGGACGGCGCTGTCAGACCCGGCCGTGACTGACGTCCTCAGGGCGCCGCGTCGGACGGCGCTGTCAGACCCGGCCGTGACTGACTCCTCAGGCGGCCGCGTCGACGGCCGCTGTCAGACCCGGCCTGTTTGACGTGACGTCCTCCTGACGCCGCGTCGACGGCGCTGTTCCAGACCCGGCCCGGATGTACCTTTCGACACACTCACTCTACTTGAGGCCGCCAGGAATGCCTCCCGTCCTCGGCGGCGGCTTGTTCCAGAAGTCACCCTCCCAGGTCACCCAGGGTGATTGTCCCCATCCGTCCTCTGACGCCGGCGCGTGCGAGCGAGCGCGAGGTGCCCCCTTGCTAGCGAGCCCGCGCACGCGTGAGTGCCATCCTAGTCCCTCCCTGACCGTCCTCTCCGGCTCGACGCACGCCCTGCTCTGCGTTTTGATCTTGGAGAACGATGCATACCTGTGAGCGCCCTGCCTGGGTCGCCCGGCTCGAGCTGGGTCAGACGCCACTCTGCCCGGGGCAGACTGACGGTGCCTATCTATCTGCTCGCGTCTGGTCGCGCTGACGAGCGCTGTCAGAACCCGCGCTGCGATGCACCTGTATAGCCCTCACCGCGCTTGAGCGCCGGCGTCAGACTCTGCGGCGCGTGTCATGAACGCCCGGCCGTCTTGAGCTGCACGACCGTCCCTTCTAGAGCCGCCGCGATCGGGACGGCGGCTTCGACCCCGCCCCTTCTCGTGTAACCATCTGAACAGTGTGGCCCCTCTCCTGCCGCCGCGGTCCCGACGCGGCGCTGTCAGACCCGGCCGTGACTGACGTCCTCAGGGCGCCGCGTCGGACGGCGCTGTCAGACCCGGCCGTGGCCCACACCGACACACTCGATTGTGCAGCTATCGCCCGCCTCAGACTCGCATTTCTCAACCGAAAACTTCGCCTGCAAAGCAAACACACAGTTGTTCAACAGCAGCGCCACCGAAATACCCAGGTCCGCTTTTCAACCGAAGACAGTAAAACTAGGTCTTTCAAGAGTTCATCAAGGTTTACATCCAACCAAAAACAAATGTTTTGACAACAAAAAAACAAACAACATAAAACAGAATAGCAAAAGGGGGAATATCGTCGCAAACATTTCGAGGCTGCATTCACTGATTTGCTGTAAAACTACCAAAACGTATGCTTTCCTTGAAAAGCTTGTATCATGCAACTGAAAGACCGTGTTCCTATAGCGCCTCGTGTTCATCTGGAACTGACTATGATACAATCTCGTCATGGTCTCTTGGATGTGATCATGAGCAGTTAAGGCACGTAGCCAGCAATTTATCAGGGGAGGGGGCACCTCGGTGGTAGAATAAAATTTCGTTCATCAGCCATATGTTGTCGACCGGGAGGGGGAGGTAGAATCGGTTGTCAGAGAATCCCATTCTATCTAGGAATATTAGTTTTGCTCGGGGGGGGGGCATGACCCCCATTCCTCCTTGACTACGTCCCTGGGGCAGTTTAGTGGCCTCAAAGCTGGTGATTCTAATTGGGTTATTGGATGCTTGCTTTGCTATGGGCGAGGCTTTCTGAACTTTTGAAGAATAAAAAAATAACCTAATTGTTGCGTTGCATGATAAATCAATTCATGCATGGTCTCTTCCAATGATTAAATTTCGCCATAAACTCGCCACTAGGCGTCTCGTCCACGAAGAACTTAAATGATAAATACAAAACTATCCTACTCAGACTGCAACTCTGCAAACCAGAGCCGGCGGTGCCATGTCCGTGTGTGTTACCTGATCAGCCGCTCGGCTACTGTAGATGGCCGTCTCCGGTACCTGATTCAGCCGCCTCGCTATGTGATGGCCACGTCTCCATGTACCGAGTCAGCCGCTGGCTATGTGGAATGACCATCTCCGTGTTACCTTGAGTCAGCCACTCGGCTTATTGGAATTGGGGGCGTCTCCATTTACCTGAGTCAGGCCGCCGGCTATGTGGAGGCCGTCTCCATGTTACCTGAGTCAGCCCGCCGGCGTATGTAGATGACCTCTCCGTGTACCTCGGCTATGTGGATGACCGTCTCCAGGTTACCTGAGTCAGCGCTCGGCTATGGTGGTATGCCGTCTCCGTGTTACCTGATGTCAGCCGCGTGGCTATGGTGGATGCCTCTCCATGTTACCTGAGTCAGCCGCTCGGCTATGTGGATGACCGTTCATATGTTACCTGAGTCAGCCGCTCGGCTATGATTGATGCCGTCTCCATGTTAACCGACGTCAGTCTCTCGGCATATGTGAAGATGGACGTCTCCGTGTTACCTGAGCAGTCGCTCGGCTATTGGATGACCGTCGCGTGTTACCTGAGTCAGTCGCTCCGGCTATGTGGAAGGACGTCTCCATGTTACCTGAGTTCCAGCCGCTCGGCTATGGGATGGCCGTAACCATGCTTACCTGGATCAGTCTTCTCGCTATGTGATGACTTCTCCGTGTACCTGAGTCAAGCGCTCGGCTATGGTGATGACCGTCTCGTGTTACTGATCAGCCGCTCGGCTATTGGTGCAGTTCTCATTACCTTGAGTCAGCCCGCTCGGCTATGGTAAGATGACCATTCTCCGTTTACCTCGACTATGGTGGAGACCGTCTCCATGTTACCTGGAGTCAGCCGCTCGGCTATGTGGATGACGTCTCCGTGTACCTGAGTCAAGCCGCTCGGCTTATTGGATGGCCGTCTCCATGGTTACCTGAGTCAGCCGGCGGTCGGGCTGAGTGGATGCCGTCTCCGTGTTACCTGAGTCAAGCCGCTAGGCTATTGTGGATGACCGTCTCGTGTACCTCGGACTATGTGGATACCGTCTCCATGTTACCTGAGTCAGCCGCTCGGCTATGTGGATGACCGTCTCCGTGTTACCGAGTCAGCGTAACCTATTGGATGACCGTCTCCTTGTTACCGAGCACCGCTTCGCTATGTGATGACCGTTCCGTGTTACACTGAGTTGTTGTTTATTGGGTTCGGGCGGCGCCGACAACAGTCAATTTGGCGCCCACACGTGTTACCTGAGTCAGCCGCGTGGCTATGTGGATGATGACCGTTCGCGTGTTACCTGAGTTTGTTGTTTATTGGGTTTTCCGGCGCGCCGACAAAAACAAGGTCAATTTGCGGCCCAGGTGTACCTGAAGTCAGCCGCTGCGCATGTGGATGGCCGTCTCCATGTTACCTGAGTCAGCCGCTCGGCTATGTGAATGACCCGTCTCCATGTTACCGAGTCCAGCCGCTCGGCTATTGAGGAGGCCGTCTCCGTGTTACCTAGTCAGTCTCTCGGCTATGTTGATGACCGTCTCCGTGTTACCCGCTATGTGGATGACCGTCTCCATGCTTACCTGAGTCAGTCTCTGCTATGATGGATTGACGTCGCCAATCTACCTGAGTCAGCCGCCTCGGCTATGTGGAATGGCCGTCTAAAACCCGTGTTTACCTGAGTCAGCCGCTCCGGCTATGTGGATACCTCTTCCATTACCTGAGTCGAGCCGCTCGGCTATTAGGATTGACCATCTCCGTGTGACCTCGGGCTAGGTGGATGACCGTCTCCATTTACCTGATCAAGCCGCTGGCATATGGGATGACCGGTCTCTGTGTTACCTGAGTCAGCCGCTCGGCTATGTGGAATGACCGTCTCCCTTTAGCGCGTGGAGTCAGCGCTGCGGCTATTGGATACCGTCTCTGTGTTACCTGAGATCAGACCGCCCTCGGCTATGTGGATGACCGTTCCGTGTTTACTGAGTCAGCCCTCGGTATGCTGATTGACCGCTCTGTGTTACCTGATCAGGCCGCTCGCTATGTGGATGACCGTTCTCCGTGTTACCTGAGTCGCCGCTCGGCTATGTGGATTGCCGTCTCGTGTTAAACCTGAGTCAGTCTCTCGGCCTATGTGGATGACCGTCTTCCGTGGTACCTGAGTCAGCCGCTCGGCTATGTGGATGCCGTCTCCGTGTTAACCTGATCAGCTGCTCGGCTATGTGATGACCGTCTCCGTGTACCTCGCTATGTGGATGACCGTCTCCATTCTACCTGAGTCACCGCTCGGCTATGTGATGGACCGTCTCCGTGTTACCTGAGTCAGCCGCTCGGCTATGTCGATGGCCGTCTCCGGTGTTACCCTCGGCTAGTGGGATGACCGTCTCCTTACCTGATCAGCCCCGGCTATGTGGATGTCCTCTCCATGTACCTTAGAGTCAGCCGCTCGGCATTGGAATGACGTCTCCGGTACCTCGGCTATTGGATTGACCGTCTCCGTGTTACCTGAGTCAGCCGCTCGCTTATTGGTGGCCCGTCCTCCATGTTACCTGAATCAAGCCGCTCGGCTAGTGATGGCCGTCTCCATGTTACCTGAGTCAAGCCGCTCGCTCGCTATTGTGGAGACCGTCTCCGTGTTACCTGATCAGCCGCTCGGCTATGGGATTGCCGATCTCCATGTTACCTGATCAGCCGCTCGCTATGTGGATGGCCGTCTCCGTGTTACCTGAGTCAGCCGCTCGGCTATGTGGATGGCCGTCTCCGTGTGCAGGGTCGGCAGCACGGTCCTGATTCGGGACCGACCGCCAGCCAGCGCCATCAGGATCACACACTGTCCAACAGATAGGAAAAGTATTCACAATCACATACTGTGCACAGCCTTCTGAACATTGCGACGAATCCGTCCAGCATCTTTACGACATTCACTCACGATCAATGCAGCTCAAGTGCAGCTAATTGCAGCTCGAGTGCAGCTCATTGCAGCTCGAGTGCAGCTCATTGCAGCTCGAGTGCAGCTAATTGCAGCTCGAGTGCAGCTCATTGCAGCTCGAGTGCAGCTCATTGCAGCTCGAGTGCAACTCATTGCAGCTCGAGTGCAGCTCATTGCAGCTCGAGTGCAACTCATTGCAGCTCATTGCAGCTCATTGCAGCTCATTGCAGCTCATTGCAGCTCGAGTGCAGCTCGAGAGCAGCTCATTGCAGCTCGAGTAAAACAGTTCGCATTGACCCTCCCAGCGTTTGACCACACAGCACGTCAGCGCGACCCCGGTCTCAGACTCGAGTCTGTTCACCTGCTCCTGGTCAACGGACAGTTAACACAGAGTCACGGGGTGCAGCTCAGCTGTCCGGCTGCTGAGTGCTGTTCAGACGGAGGCAGATATGCTCCCTGAACGCTTTGCGCTCTCGCTGCTGCCGTCTGGCGGGGAGCGTGTCGACTGAATGGCCCGCTGACGACCCATGCGGACAGCACGAGGACGGCCGTAACCGAGACGGCACGCAATGAGCGAGACGGCCGTAACCGAAATGGGACGACTGCAGCAAACGTTACGAGAACAGGAAGGAACCGGTCGACAACACTGTGAATTATGGTGTGGAAACCAAAGAGGTCGGCAAGATTGATCGTGACACAGCAGCCGGCAGTTCTCAGGTCACCAGGCTAACACATCTAAAGCGGACAAAACATATTTTAGTTTAAAGGAAACAGTTTATTTGAGCTTAGTGCTTGTGCGAGGAACATGTCAAAATTAACAAACAAAATTAACAAAGGAAACAGTTTATCTTTAACCCGCGCACCGACGGGGGGCGGATATCCGCCCCCCCACAGGTTTTCAGGAGTAGCGGAAAAACGGCGGCGCGTAGCGCCGTCAAATTTTGCATAGCGGTTTGAGCACCAATTACCCACACTTTCTGAATTTTTTACCTCTAAACTTTCAAGGTCACGTTGTAAGGTCACATTTAATTACCTGACCTCAAGTCACGTTTTTGAAAGTTTGACATCTTGCCGAAGCCACAGAAGTGAACCGAACAGTTTGAAACTAAGTGTGTGATAAGGCCTCGGGTATTCACAGTGTGTATATCTCGGATTTTTTATATCGTTGACCTGGGGTCATGTCAATTTTGTAGCATCCCATTATAAGTCTATGAGAGAAAATTGAAATGCGCACCAATCGAACAAAACCTGGCTAAATGTGGGACGTTTACATTCTTATCACTATTTTGAAGCTAAGCAGAATAATGCATGTTGTGTTTTTCTTCCGTGACCTCTTAAAGGTCAAATCCAATGTGCCCCAGGTCATATGGTTTTTGCACAATCATTCATCTTCTACGTGAGGTAGAGTGTTATGGATTTCACCATTCTGTTTCTCTTGTCGACCTCCATCGATTGATATAAAATTTGACTTGACCTTGACATGACCTCAGGTCAGGTCAAATTTGACTTTGACCTAGCTAGGTCATGCGATATATGATTCGATGCGCCGTCACGAGAGAAACACGATGGTGGCAAAATCGTTGCCCCTAGCTTTTATACCTAAGAAGTTATGAGCAAAAACCTTTTTCAGTAAAATTATGCATTTTGACCTTCACTGACCTCTGGAGCCTTAACCCCGCGCAACTGCAGGGGGGGGGTTGATTTCCGACCCCCCCTCAGGTTTTTCAGGAAAGCTACGGAAAACGGCGGCGCGAGCGCCGCCAATTTCGTACGCTGTTTGGCGCATCAATTACCCTACACTTTGGGAAAAGTTTTTGAACTTGAGTCATCTGGCAGGTCAGGTCACAAGGTCCATGTCAAGTGACTCACCTTCAAAATGTTTGCGTTCGTGCCAAGCCACAGTCTTTTTTCGTGAAATGTTTTGAACTTGCAGGAATTTCATAAGAATATCAGTACCTACAATTCGTATATCTCGGCATTTTTCGTATCGGTGACAAGAGGTCAGGGTTCAATTTCTGGACCTCCCATTATAAGTGAATGGGAAAAAAACAAAATGCTTCCCTTTCATAAAATATGCATTGGATCAGGCTAATATTTTTCAAGAATCTGCTATTTTAGCTCATTCTAATGATCAAGGTGCAAGTGCTCAGTGATCTCTACAAGGTCTCAATCTGAGGTCCATCAGCAATAGATTGCTAATAAACTCTTGATAGAAAGGAAGTAAGACGATTGTTGACACCTCAAAAAGTTATTGTGTTCGTTAGTCTGGGCCGCGTCCCCATGCAAACATGACCTACCTGTGGTTTACCAAATGACTTTGACCTGAGGTAACAAATGTTTGAAGTTGACCTTTACAGGTCACACGTATTATAGTGTCTTCCAAAGCGCCACAATGAGACAAAACCACATGGCAGCATAAATGTTCCCCTATTCTTTCTTACGACGTGCGAATTGCTATTTCACAAAAAACTGTTTTGTTAAAACAGTATTTTTGACCTTTTCATTACCTCTGAGCCTAAACTATGGCGTCTTAGCTTTCAATTTGAGGACCTGTGTGCGATTGCAAATTTCAATAGCTATCGGTTGCTTCTCTAATTGTTTTGCTCCTAGCTACTCATAGTTCCGAGATAAATGGGGGTTTCTGGAAAAGAGTCTAAAAGAGTCCTTAAAACCGGAAAATCTACCTTTGGTGATACCACTGGTGACCTCAATTTGTACCTGATCCAAGAAAAACACTGAAATAAACTTTCTTAGAGCTTGCTAGAGCTCATCTAATGCCGTTTTTCCACTTGTCGCTACGTTGCGTAGTTTGAAAGATCTCACGGGGGGGCGGAAATCATACACCCCCTGGCAGTTCGATGTTCGGCGCGAACCCCCTGCAGTCGCGGGTTAAACTATTGACCCTTCGTCAAATCTGAGGATCTGCAAAATATTGTGTCAAGGGCATCGCCAGTGCTGTTTTCGGCATTGTTCCTAGCTATGTTAGTTACTGAGCTAGCCCGGATTAGTGAAGCAATGCTCAATTTAACTCGAAAATATGGGCAAATTTGACACTCTGTTCTTGACCCGTTGCAACCTCAATGTTGACCTGATCAAAAAATAGTCTAAGTATTTTCTCTAGTATTTGTCACGGCCTACCTCACGCCGTTTTCTGCTTCTCGCTACGTTGCATAGTTTTCGAGATCTCTGGGGGGGGGGGTGCGGTTATCCGCCCCCACCCGTCGGTTCTAAGTTGTCTCAGATCCCCGTCGGTGCGCGGGTTAACATGGGATTTTGAGTTGAGATAGCCAAGTTGTTCTCAATACTCGAAAATGACTTGAGAAGCTTTTCACATCTTCATAGAAACCACTTAATTAATAAATATTCAGTCATAAAAGTCGGGGATTGGGAGAATGGTATATCCAATCGCTGATTGGCTGATTTGATGTATGGTTATGACGCACAGATGACGTAAGACTTGGGGAAAGTGTAAGTGCTGGACAAGACCATACTGTTTCAGTAGGTACCTCATTCTTTGTATTGCAGGAATGAACTTTATGAGTTATTTATCGTGATTTTGATGTTTAAATCGTCTATAAAACGCCCCCTGACCGAAATCCTGGATCCGCGCCTGTTGGCCGCCCGCCCGCTGAGTGATAGGAGCTGGCCGGCGAGACTGGAGCGCCAGTGACCTGTAGTCTATAGACCGTGCATGACCTTGTGGCACAGAATCCAGACGGACACCCAAGAGCGCGGACAGCGAGCGACGGTGGCGGACACTACACATTCTTAGTGAAATATGATAGTGACGACTGACGAATACCTATGTACTTAGAGCAAGTACTGTGGTGGTTCACAAAGCGTTGTATTTTCCGGCATCTTCAACAAGTACTTGGGCAAGTACTGTCTTGTAACCGACTCGATTCCTCACTGAATTGATGACGTTATGAACACATTGCGTGCTTCTAAGCCAACTGATTTCGCATTATTGTGAGAGAAAAAAAAAGTTTGAACCAAATAGCTGACAAAATATTTTTTTTTCCGCGTAAACATATTTTTGAATAGCCTACTAGTAACATGATAATTAATTTCTAGCTTCTCTCAATCATTTTTTATATTTATGTCGTTTTCTTTTAAAGGTGAATTGTTTCCTTAAGTGGGCTCAAATCCGGATGCTGCCCCCACTGAAACACTGACGATGAAACCACTCGCAAAATGCGATTGTGCCCTTAAAGGGATACTGCCACCGTCCCAAAAGTTCTCAAATGTACGCCGTTTGTGGCGCTTAACCCGGCAGTCACTGGGGTATTTCTGTAACACGAGTGACTGGGGGGGGGGGGCTTTTTTTAGCCCCCCCCCCTTGTATCTTCGGAACCAATCAGACGATCGCGCTGAATGCAAACCGGCAACTCGATAGCCCAGGAAAATTCAATCGACGATAAAATAATTTGTGTTGCCCTAGAGAGTCAGTGGTGACGTCACATGGTAGGTCAAAAGTTCAAAAAGTTTACAGACAAATTTATATGACCATATTTCATTCAAAGCAATTGGTGTGCACCGATAGACACCCAGAATGCTTCTCAAATGCATGACAACACATTCGATGAATGAGCTAATCGGGGATTTTTGGCAATAATGTCAAGGTCCAATGTCAGGTCACATACCGTATCTACTATGCCAAAAATTCATACGAAGGTCATGCAACACCATGGTGTACATACTATTTCAGTGTAGGACACGAAATAATACTCATTTTACCACATGTACCTTAAGGGACGTGATCATGAAAAGGTCTAAAGGCAAAGTCTGCCACAAAAGGTCCTAAAATTTGAAATTGATTAATACAGTACAAATCATATAATTTTATCTAGACTAAGTTTGGTCTCAGAAATACAGTGCTGCTCTTTATTTGTCTGTATCTGGTAAAAAGGACAAAAAAGATAATTTCAAAATTTGACGTCGCGAGTTACCCATACTTTGATGTCATCCACATCAGTCGAAACATACAAGATATGCATTTTGAAATTTGGTATATTTGTAATGTGTATTATGCTATTACATATTTTCCGGTTTTTTGACATATCTTAAGAAAGGTTTACGATTCTTTGGTCGTTTTTTTTTCAAAAAAAGTAAATTTTTGAAAATTTGGGTAAAAAATCACTTTGTGCAAAAAATAATCTGAGATAGCCAATATTGGTAGCTTGACATTTGCTATCTTTCCTTTTTTCGGATTTCATTTTGTCTATTACATAGAACAATACAGTCTCCTAAAGTTTAGGTTGATTTTGGTGTCAAAATCGTGTGTAGTGACGTCCACTAACTTAGCTTTATCTCCAAAAACAAATTCGTCCTCAACGACAGATTTAAGAAACAAAAATTGGCAAAGGTTGTGAAAATGATGCCCCCGGTCAGCGTACTAAAAGTTTGGCCTCCTCATAGGCTGCAATGTTTTTCGTTTAGATATTTTAGATATTTCCTCAGGGGGCTAAAAAAAGCCCCCCCCCCCCGAGGACTCGCCCGGGTTTAATAGGAAGTAATTGCTGCCGAACACGATATATTTGACATTTGTTTCTCACAAAACATTGCTCTAATTTCATAAAAAGTTACGTTTTTTATATTTGGGCTTGATGACGTCAATATGAAGAGATATTTGGGAATCTTTAAGAAAACCTTCACGCTGCCATAAATAGTATCTAGTGTATGTCAATGCTATGGCCAAAGGTAAGCAAGTCGGACTTTTAATCACATTTAGTACCAAGAGAGACGACCGGACATCGGATCGGGTCCCCGTTCAAAATACACTGGGGACGGGGATGTTTACAGATGTCAAAACCAAACTCGAACTCTCTCTGTGATTCGACCTCAGCGGTCTGTTTTTAACTTATGCATACATAATTTCATGCCAAGCACCAAGTGGCTATCTCAACTCAAATATGATGTTTAAGGGTGGCAGATGTCCTAAAATGTTTGTAAAAAAATCGGGGGCCCAGAGCTGGTATGGAAAAAGTCCTAGAGCTCATCATTCGGATCCGTTTGACTGTACGATCCGTTAAGTTAAAGGGACACTGCCACCTGACTATTTAGATTTGAGTTGAAGATAGCCATTTTGCCTGTGCTGAACCATTGAATTATATGCATGGTGTATTGGTGTAAGTTAAAACAACCTCACGTGAGGGGTCGGAGTCACAGAGAAATCAGAGTTGATTTTTTTATATCTGTAACCGTCCCCAGTCTCCAATCTATAGTTGAACATCCCTGGGGGCCGTGAGCCGATGTCGTCGTTCTCATCTTACTAAACGGATTACAGTCGACTTGTTTTACGTTGCAATTACAGTTAGCCATACACTAGTCATAATGATTATGGCACGTGTAAAGGTTTCCTTTAGTCCCAAAAAATTCCTTCATTCTGATGACGTAATCAGACAAAAAAACGATAGCTTTTTTACGAAATTTTGAGCACTTTTGTGGAAACGGAATGTCATAATCGTGATTTCAGCAGCAATTATTTCATATCTGCACCACCATCAATGCGTACATTTGATAACTTTTTGGAAGGTGTCAGTTGTCCCTTTTATACCCCATATATTTTAGTTGAGATTAGCCATTATTGAAGTGCTTGGTGACACTCAATAAAATTATATGGGTATAATGTTAAAACAAACCACCGAGTTCGAATCACAAATAAAATTTTGAGATTTGGATTATCTGACTCTGTAACCTATCCCAGTCCCAGTGTATTGAACGGGATTTCAGAGCCAAGGACGTCATCAACTCTCTTACAAATTGCTTTGATGATAGTCGACTTGCTTTGCAATTTTGGCCATACATGTACGCTATACATTTGGCCAGCGTGAAGGTTTTCTACTATTTCCCGAAATTTATTAGATATGACGTCAGCACCCCCAATATTTAAAGCTTAACTTTTTATTAAATGAGCCCTCTTTGTGAGAAACAAATGTCATGAATACGAACTTAAGGTGCGGAACGTCATTGATATATCAGTCTGACGGCGTGCCATACTCAGCTGGACTGCGTAGTGTTAAGGGCCATAGACACAAAAAGTAAGTCGTTTCCGTTAAATGAAGTTCAGCTTAGCATGGAGAACGCCACGAAATGGATGCAAGCTGTATTTTATAAATTTAATTTAAAGAGATTTAAAGCTAGTTTTAAGCTGACGCGCTTTCGTAATTCGTGTCCGTAGAGTGATACTCATACGTCATAATTGTTCACCAAATATATCCTGGAAACAGAAGAAGAAAGTTATATTGCCTTTTTTGTATTTAATTGAGCTAGATTAAGCTAACAGCATCGATAAAAACAACTGAAGATGGACAATGAACAGTGACAATAATATACGTCTATTTTAAAGACGCATAGTAACCGGCCTGCGAAATCTTAAACGGCTATGTGAGGAAATTATTTGTTCACAATAGGTGGCCAAAATCATAACGTGTTCTTATTAGCTTAATTCGCTTAATTCTTGCAATAACGTCTATCTTTTTAATTATTTAAAAAAATAGCAGCAAATGTCCTCTCATATAACGTCTGATGTATCTCACATAACTAAAACTAAGCCGTTTCCGATGAAATTGAGGAACAAACTTACGGCCGTTATGGCCTTTAACACTACGTCGTCAGCTGAGTATGCCATGCTACTTTTATGACGTCACACTTAGGTTGCGTATCGTGTTCGGCAGCAATAACTTCATTTTTACACCACAAGCGGCGTGCATTTGATAACTTTTTGGAAGGTGGCAGTGTCCCTTTAAAATGTCTTTGAACTGCCGTTAAGATTATCGATTTGGTCACAAGGTAGAATTCACAATTTCAGTTAAATGTTTGCTTCTATGAAGTTGCGTGTTTACAAATGAAATGACATCTGCAATCCGCCATATCAAGTGCTTTGATTTCCGTGCGATAAATGTGATGTTTATTTGTCGGTTGAACCTCCATATTAAAAATAAATGTCGCAACCGAACTGCTAAACAATACCTCAGGTAACTTTGATCGCCTGAACTATTGCTAATTGACGTCACGACCAACAGAGAGGAAAAATATTGATTACGTTAATATACTTAAATAATCAAAAATCTGATAAATCGGAGGAATATATAATATATTGACAATTTATTGAAATATTTTAAATTAATCGGCGTTCCATCAAATACAGGGTGTAACAAAATTATCCGGACATCAAGTTTTCCACTCTTATCGAAAGACGTCTGCTTCAGTTGTAATGGCCGCATGCCCAAGTTGTTGCGCAGGTGGCGGTAGACCATCATGTGGGAGGTTATGTAGCCTGTCTATGAGAGCTGTCGGACCAGTTTCTGAGTCGCTTGGTGACGTTTCTCCGCCGCCATCATGCTGGCTGTCTTGGCCACTGGGTGGAGAGCGGTCTTGTGGCCGCGGCCGGGCTGGGTCTGCAGACCAAGCCCCAGCTTGTCACGTTTCAGCCAGACGTACAGCTGGCTTCCTTCTGCTGCATGACCAGCTGCAACAGAACGATCTTCTGGCCTGATCTCTGATCTTCTGCGGAAAGGAGAAAGGCTGCATTCTTTTTCTTATTGTTGCCCTGGACGAAAACTGCACATGTGACTTCGGCGGTGACCCTGATCGCACAGTCCTTGAGGGCTCGGGTCACCGCCCAAAGGTCATGTCGCCCGGGCAGTGTGGGGTGGAAGCGCAGGTACGGACTTATCAAATTTCCCGCTCCTACCTTCACACAGGAACGAGTGCGAGCAGAAACTGCGCAAAAATAGATGTCCGGATAATTTGGTTACACCCTGTACATAAAAGCACTGAAACAGTGGGTTGGGTTAGGTAACATGCAACTAGTCCACTTTCTTGCTATCGGGTTTTTACGGGCTCGCTCGTCCTTCGCCGATTAAGGCGTCTTACTGGCAAGTAATTATAAAAGATAGCCGATCAGGGCTGAATAATGACAGAACAATGCCTTACTAAAACAAGATATGTAGTTATAAAATCGACAGTTACAGTGACAATACTGGAATTCATTTTGCTACGCCATGAAAACCTCCCTTAATTTCCTACCAGCGAAGCTAAATATGTGCCTTATTCTTATGCAGACCAGGTAGCTATTCAATATATGCTCCTGTCCGGTTTAGCGAGTATGATACTATAAACAAGTCGGCAGTCAAATCGTGCAGCAAGAGCTATACCTATGACATTACAGAGCGTGTTTCGGTGAAGCCGATCGATTTTGGCAGAAGATAAAATGGTAAGCCCTGTCGAACACCGTTAACAATGTGACACAAAAAAGCGATAGACGTGGTCGGTGGTGACTTCGCCTAACGTTTCGGAAGATAGATCATGCTGGTTCTCTGGCGCTTCCATTAAACACGAAGAGCACGCAAAGCTGTATTAAGTTTCATTAAAGCCACACATTTCGGTTAGTCAGGATGACATCCTCAAATGTAGCCTTTGCATCCTTAAAAACTGCCAGAGTAAACGAAAACGTAAAACGATGCAGATAATTATGTTCTATTTGTTCACGTCAGATCGAAAACAGCGAGGCGGTAGCAGCAGTCGCCATCTGTGGTGCACAGACCAAATAGATCATCTTTTCTCT
Organism: Semibalanus balanoides; assembly: GCA_014673585.1. Lineage (NCBI taxonomy): Eukaryota > Metazoa > Arthropoda > Thecostraca > Balanomorpha > Balanidae > Semibalanus > Semibalanus balanoides. Next base: position 877 of record VOPJ01008871.1, on the reverse strand, counting down.
GCGAGGAGGGTACACAGAAATCACAATTACATTCGAATTAGCGTAGCGTACACCATAGACTAGTTGCAGGTTACACAACCCACTGTTATGCATTTGATGGAACGTACATTAATTTAAAATATTGTATAAATTGTCAATGTGATATAAATTCCTCTGAATTATCAGGATTTTAAATGATTAAGTGTAATTACGTAATTTAAATTCTGCTCCCTGATTGGTCGTGACGTCAATTAGCAGGTTCGGACGATCAAAGTTACCTGAAGTAGTTTTGAGCAGTTCGGTTGATACATTTATTATTTATTATGGAGGTTCAACGGAGAAAACATCACATTTACCGCACGGAAATCAAAGCACGTGAAATGGCGGATGTAAACAGATGTCATTTCATTGGTAATTACGCAGGGCCTATTCTAAGGGAAAACCACTAGGGGGGCAAGACAAGATCCAAACATAGCACACAAAGGCAAAAGAACGTAAGCACGACTTTCATGTAATATTCCAGTTAACCGTGTTGGGATCGAACCAGAGCCCAAAAACGTCTTGAAGAGGACGAAAATGAACCGTTCCTACTTACAAAACATCGATTTTCACAAACCCTTGTTTATACTTTACAAAATGACACGAAATAAAATGTCACGAATTGCTCAATTACTTATCCCATTGTTGGGGAAATGTGATTCAGTTTGTAGGGCAGGTTATGCAATTTGAGCATGCAGAGCATGAAGAGACCGAAGGAACTCAATGTTAATAATTATAATTCTTAAGGTATACAATATACAATGGCTTCGCAAGGATTTTTAGGCTGGGGAAATCTGTGTGGTAGACGTTAACAAGCGCCACAACAGGGAGTGGAAGGTTCCCCTTAGGTTTATCGAAA
>VOPJ01008870.1:0-27485 GCA_014673585.1 Semibalanus balanoides | reverse complement strand
GTTTTATTAGAAGCCGTTTTCACGATAGACTAATTTACGAGAAATGCTTTAAACCTCGCCCTACGATCCCGTAGGGCGGGGGTCGATTTTGTTTTCTCTCAAATTAGTTCATCGTGAAAACGGCTCACTTCTAAAACATTTTAAAATGTTTTAAAACATTTCGCGCAAAATAATCCATCGTGAAAACGGCTATTGACAAAAAAGGTGTTGGTGACCTCAAATGGCTTAAAATGCCGGGCCTCGGTATTGGTCACTGAACAAAACCTGTGCTTGGATCATCAAGGATATCTTATTATAATATTATTCAGAACGTATTGGACTGATATCATTGAAATAGGAAGCATTGGAATATTTATCCGTTGACTTATAATGGAGAGGTCACGAAATTGACCCGACCTCGGGTCACCGATATCCGAATTACGAAATCAATATTTGTAGGTATATATGGCTTCATTCAATCCTTAGAGATTGATATCGTTCCCTCAGAAATTGTGGTCATGAAACGACTGCAAACATTTTTGGAGGTGGGGTCACTTGAACTGACCTTGTGACCTGACCTGATCTGACACGAAACTAAAATTTAAACATAATGTGTTAAAATAATCAATGATAAGAAAAACTAAATTTGGCGACGCTTCGCGGCGCCGTTTTTTCGTAATCGATAAAACCGCAAGGGGGTTCAAACACCCCCGTGGGGCACGGGGTAAGATTGCGGTAAAAAGTGATAAAGATAACTATTTTGCACAATGATGTAGAAAAGCATCAACATATAAGCAAAACATAACATAGTAGGTAATGCGCTGTGAAACGGTGCATTTTTGTATTGTGCTGTAACCCGTATAAAAAGTAATTTGAGTTGCATTATTGCTCCGCGGAGCGGCGCAATTTTTTTATTCCATTCCCTGAATAACTGTATTCTTTACTGTTGAAGGAGCTAGGAACGGTATAAGTGTGTACTGTTTGAGGTGTTTGCAATTTTAGTTTACTGTCATGTGCTCAAAGTTGGGGGGGACAAAAGACACTCTGTCCCCCCCCCCAACTTTGAAGTTGGGGGACATGTCCCCCCCCGCTGGCGGAAGCCCATGGTTTTCAATATTAGGGAGTCCATAATTGCAGCTCGGTTTGAGTAGGCCCGGGTACTGGTCAATCTGAGCTGGGTCTTAGCCATATCCACTTACGCGGGGTACTGTGTTCCCTGGTCCTTGTGATATCCACTTACGCCGGGTACTGTGTTCCCTGGTCCTTGCAGTAGAGCTGGTTTAGCCGCTGGATACAGGGCAGATCGGTGATGGAGAAAGGCGTCACGGCTTGATACGCCAGCACCAAAACCACTAACGTGACAACCTGGCAATACAGGCAGAAGAGGATACACTTAACACACAGTGATACGCCAGCACCAAAGCCACCATCGTGACAACCTCGCAATACAGGCAGTAGAGGTTACACATAAGAGTCAGTGACACATCAGCACCAAAGCCACCATCGTGACAACCTTGCAATACAGGCAGTAGAGGTTACACATATGAGGCAGTGACACATCAGCTCTAAAGCTACCAATAACTTGACAACACAGACAGATAATAGGGGAGAGAGGGGCTAGTTGAGCAGCTTTTTAGACTCGGCCTGGTATTTGTAAAGCTATTAGACTGCATTGGGGTGTTTGGGTACCGACAAAAAGCTCGTTTTAATTATCTTTGCACCCCTCATGGGTTATTTCTGAGTCACAATATAATAAATCTAGAGATATGTGCAAAGTTCCGAACATGTCAAATTTTTCAATTACCCCACTAGCGGGGGTTAAGTTGAAACGTGAGCGGGCGAACTTTACATGACCTAAAAATACGTACAAATTGAAATAAGCTAGGGGTATTGGCCTCATACCACGTCATACTAGTAAGTGAAGTCCATCTCTTCGAATCAGCCATGGTGTGTGTCTTAAATCTCACTTTCTCGCAGCAATTTCAAGTATTTTCGAAACTTAACATGTTATTATTCATTACCCTGGAGGACAGTTGACATCGTCACCATTGCATATTTTAGATTACACAAGCACTTTTCAAAATTTCAGCATCAAAACAATGCGAAGAAAAGAAGTAAAAACTTATCTCCTTGACAACTTCAGGAAGGACGTCGTTCATCAACGAACTACAAAACACGATCGTTGCGGTAGCCGAAAATGAGTCAGTTTCACACTTTATTACAAAACTCGCACTCATATATCCTTCTTGTCGCTTCTCAGCATCAGTGCCAGCCGCAGCAGCCCAATATAGCACATCTGACACGAAATCTAAGTGTTGAACTATTTGCCATACGGCATTGACCATTCGAGAAATCCAAAGTTAATTTCCGCTTAGGGCAGGTTGATTACTGCCTGCCCAACGTACCCGGCTGGTTTTAAACGAATACATCGTGGTGAAAACTAATATTTTCGCAAAAGTTGCGCATTTTTGTTCCCAAAACTTTGACATATTGTAGGAAAATGAACGAAGAAGTCGTCGATTCAGTGAAACAACGCACATCAGCGACATAAGTGGAAAAATGAACACTTTATCCTACCCAAAATAGTTTACATTTCGCTTAAAATCAATGACGTATCCTGTGGCTACCAAATCGCTACCGATACGCGCCATGTGCTGGTCAGAAAAGGAAGATTCCATGGCAACGCTTCAAACTAGACTATTTCCCTGACTCTTGTTAGTGTCGCTTCGAAGATATTGCCGCTGTATCAACCTGCCCTCGTATCATTTCGCCCCTCTCTCCTCTACACATATTCTACTAGACATTATCAAAACATTATAAGGCCATACACATTATCAGACCTAAAGGTATAATTATACGCATAACTAAGCCGCACACGACTTTGTGCACAGACCAGCATCAGATTTAGGACCATCCATCAACCCATATATCATACTAAGGACATAATCTGGAAAGATATGTATCACTCTCAAATGGAGAATGCATGCATGTGCTATTATTGTGCAAAACATTTTGCTTCGGAATTAGTTGAAAATGTCATTACTGTTAATTATTACCGCTGTCTTTTGTATCTATAATACTACTTTTCTTTACAGCATAGTTTTCCATGGGTGCCTAAACCCAAAGCCCAGCCCAGCTGTAAAACTACCCCAGATACCAACACTACCCCAGATATGAAAAGGCAAGGCCTTTTGCATCACATTTGTGTATCATCTTCTCAACAATTTATTTTAAAAATGTATTATATTGCGATCCGAATTCCACCTGTTTTCCCAGAGGCCAACAAGTTAATGCCGGCTCGCTGTAGAAGTGATGACGACACAGCTCAAGTGTTGCCAGGCAAATTGAGGGGGCTGGCCTCAAACGGGAGGGGGGCAAGTTGTGACGTAGCCGTGACGTCACCATTGCAGGAGAATCCCGCTCTCCAATGATAAGGCAATGCAAAAGTGGGACACGAAAGTCCCCCCTTTCGTATTTGTGTATCAAAAAGGATGGATTGAACATAAGTTTTTATTGCGCCAATGGAAGCTCGTCTCTTAAATATTCCTGGCAGTATCCGATTTTACATGAGGCTTTCCAATCGTCCACAATACTTCGGCGCGTTCCGGCGGGGCCGACCCCGCCAGCCGAGCCGCCACGGCGCAAGCTTGAGACTTTACCGTCGTCTTCCCATGCCGTCACGATAAATCCAAGTTCTTTCTTACATATATACAATGTGTCGTACATGTAGAAATTGAATTTGCATTTTAAATGCATCCAACTAGGATAAACAAATGACAAATATTCTGTCGAAATGAAATTACGCCAGCAGACGACAATTCGTTGCACGCAAACCACGAAACTTAATGGTCTATTTGCCCCAGCAGATGGCCGCCAGGGACCGCTAGTGAGCCAGTAATGTTTTGGCGGGCGTTAAGCTTACAATAACAGTAAATTATATTACAAATTATTACATTTTTATTATAATAACATCAATAACAAATTGTTTGCGACGTCAAAACACCCTAACTCACTAGTAAATCCGCAAGGCAAGCTGCTGCAAAAATTCGGCTGTTAGTGCGACAATTTTCCGACGCAAAAGACGCAGATGATTCGAAATTTTGCGCATAAATGCAAATTGTGTTACAGCTGACTAATTATGTTTTATCAATAAAATAGTATTTATGACAATGTTTTGAAAAAAATGTATGAGTTTATTAAATGGAAATATTATTTTCATTCTAATTTAAAAAAAGGTATTAAATATTTCTCGGAATATTTTTCGACGAAGCTACCATATCCTACTTTATAGTTAAAAATATAGGTTAATGTCAGAGTTATTCCAAAAAGCATACCAGAACTAGTTCATATGGTACCATAGTCAGTATGTTCTAATTCGAACCAGCCGTGACGTAGCCACTTACAGAGCAAAACTTGCTCCTACTCATTTATATATATATATATATATATATATATACTCTGGCCTGAACGCTCTGAAGCAGCCTACAGTTCCAACCACAACCACGCCTTTGACATATCATTTTCTGGACAGTTTTGCGTCATGTGAGGAATAACATAGTAGGCTATGATGAAACTCGTTACACCAGACGGTACTGCGTCCCCTTATGACGTCACTAAGTCAGTGCATTTCTTAACCCGCGCCCGGGTGGGCCTCCGAGACAACTTCGCCATGGTGAGGGGGGAGTCAAAATGACCCCCCGTCTAACTCGAAAACGAAAAGAGATAGAAAGACGCGGAAAAAGCGTTTGAAAGCTCTCAACATGTACATTCCAAGTAAATAGACATTTTTAGCTTAAGGTTCAATTTGAGGTCACCAGAGGTCATCAAATGTCAAACTTTCACAGTTTTTGACTTCGCTTCGAACAACCCCGTATATCTCGTGAACTATGATAGCTAGGAACAAACGGAAAAATGAAAGCTTATTAAATTTGCAATCACACTGGTTGTTCTCAAAATTGAGCTCAGATCAATAGTTTAGGCTCCAGAGGTCATCAAAGGTGAAAAATGCTGTTTTTGTTATTTTTCCTTTTTGTAATCACAATAGAGCGATGAATTTAACATCATCCTGTTTTTCTCTTCAATGCGCTTTGAAACATATACATGGTGACCTTTCAAGGTCAATTTTAAAATTTGACCTAGGTCAAGGTCGTTTGGGTTTTGACCTGGGGTAGGTCATTGTTGCAATATGGGGTCGATATGCGCAGAGCATGAAACACTGCTACTCGCGACACGCCTATACTACTCTTTCTTAGTTCAAATTTTATTAGAAGAATAACCTCTTACCTCAGATACCGAGTCAAAGTAGCTCCTTAGATATGAGCACATGAAGGCACACCTCGCCATTTATCATAGTGAGAGCGAGCTCAAAAAAACATGATTCTGAAAGAATTAGACTGATCCTTCGTATAATTTCTGAATTGGAAGCATTTATTTATTTTCCCATTCACTTGTAATGAGGAGGTCAGAAAATTGACCTGACCTTAGGTCACCGATATGAAAAATCCAAGATAGACATAATCTCATAAAATCCTTTAAGTTTCAAATCTTTCGAACAAAAACTGTGGCTTTGGCACGATCACAAACATTATGGAAGGCAAGGTCACTTAAAGTGACCTGGTGACCTAACCTCGGACAACCTGAAGTTAATTTTAAATCAAAGTGTGGGCAATTGATGTTCAAACAGTTGTGCCAAATTTAGCGGCGCTGCGCGCCGCCGTTTTCCCACTATTTTGGAAAAACCTCAGGGGGGTCAAAATGATTCCCCGCCCACCAGGGCGAAGGTTAATCAATGCGTCACTGAACGTGCATCATAGCAGCACCACGCAGTACGGCAGAATAATCCTCTCTCAGGTCTGCATGCAGGCATGAAACACAAATTTGTAGTACCATTGATGAGCACACCCCGATTAGTTTTGGATTTGTAAGGTCACGAGTTGATTGTAGTTTTTGACAGATTTTGGAAGCAACTTAGCTAGGAACATACCTATGTATGCCTGATTGTCTTTTTCTGTTAAGACAACCTATAAAAAGCACGTGCGGTGATGCAGTTCTCTATACCATCACAAACTGAAAGTTGTCTCCTTTGTTTTTATATATATTGTAAAGTCTCCTTTTATCGCTGTCTCTTGACCAATATGCCTTTGTATTTGTCATGCGAGCATGTGGCCGTAAATGTAGGAGATGAGCCGCGAGCATGTGGCCGTAAATGTAGGAGATGAGCCGCCTTTTATTAAATTACCTAACAATGCAAACGTAACATAACAAATTGTCTACAACCCTAACAAGAGAGAACAGTACGTGAGAAACACGTGTCACTAGCGTCAACTGGGTAACTTCTGGGTACCCCCCCACACTGACCTTCAATTGATTTGCCTCAGCTCTTCATCTATCCACGTCATAATCTCCATGTCTGCTCACAACATTGCGGTCGTTTCCTACCGCTCTGTTTCACAACGCCGCTCCCCCTCCCCTCCCCTCCCCCACGGACGCTTAAATCGCTGCAGTTTGATTATGTCGTCAGACAAACCACAATCATTTTACCGTCTCAACGAACACGAGATAAGCGGCTTACAGAGTCAGTTAGCGCGTCCCGGCTGCTAGAGTTCTGTGCTTCAGCTATCACGGTTTATATCGTCATGGCAATTCGCNCCAAGATTTGACCGATTTTTAAACAGTATACTTATTTAAACAAGATAGAGCTGACCGAAAAGTGTCTAAAAATTGATAAGCCTGACCGACCGATTACCGAATCTGTTACACATTTTTTTCGTTAACCAAAATTTTGGTTACCGATTGACACCGCTAGTCAGTACGGCACGTAGACAGAGTAATATACATGCTTATTCTCTTCAGATGCAGGTTATCTGTTTACATTTGGAACTAGCCTTATAATGGAAATGTGGATGAGACCAAGGCTCTATAAGAAGGTAGAGTCATCCGGCAATTTGACCGAATCTGACTAACGTCACTTTCTAGGAAGAACCACGTATGCAGGGAAGGTGACGTCACTTGGATGCCGATTCTCTTGTCCCTATACAAATCAATACAAACTCGCAATTTTGTAAAGACTATATGAATAATTATACTGAGACGATTTGCAAAAATTATACCCTTTAAGAAAGACCGATTCAGGGTCTCTAAGTTATCTTTACATTGTTTTGCTCCTAACTCACTTTCTTTTTGACGAGAGGGGGACAAACCTGCCTGCCGCTTCACAGCTGCCGCCGCCACAGCCGTCCGATGTTGCCGCCGTCAAGGTTTGGATAAATAGCCGCCACAAATATTGCGCCACAAACGTCGGTGCGCCAATAAATATTGATCGTGGTACACGTCACAATCGAGCCTATGGCGGCTGAAGGGATGACAACCCCCTGGATGAGACATGACATCCTTATCCAGGATGTGCCCGGTGTCAACAAATAAATCATTTGTTTGTACTTCCTACCGTGTGGTCTTTCTAGGAGAATAGTGTTCAACGAGCTGTCTGGGATAATGGTAATCACAGGTGTTAACCACCTAACATGGTGCGAGAATATATTTTTAAAAAATATTTTTTTAGAGGTCTGGTACCTTGGTTGAACCCCGAAATGGTCAATCTAGGTCATACTTGATGTGAAAACCACAACTGTCACCTGACAACACCGTGCTCTTGAACAACAAATACTCGGAAACCGCATAAGTTACCAGGATTAGTTAACCGCATTACAGGATTAGTTAACCGCATTAGTTAAGGATCGATGCGGCGGGACGTTAGAAGCGTTTGACATGACCTTGAAACACAGATAAAAGGTCATTGGCTGCTTAGGTTAGGAAATATTATTTGTTTAGAGTATGTGTCAAATTGTTTTAAAGTAGGGTACTCAAAGTTCCAATGCAATCGGTTGAAATTAACATTTGTGATTCCTGAAAACCCGAGGGTGTGGCGTCAATCTCACTGCACTGTTGAGGGTTAAGTACGAGCATATGTTATACCCAGGTATCAAGGTGCGCTACATAACATGACGTCATACCATTTCTGAGAAGTAGCAGCCGCATTAAAACCATAAAAGCTGCTTATAGTTCCGGCATACCAGCATAGGATGATATTACACCGAATAGCCTTACGTAGGATCACCATCTCCAAGCTTTTCTGTAAGTCTCCTCCGACTTAGGCAAATATCCCCGATTTGTTCTCCAAATAGCGATATTTGTCTTTCATAATGGAGGATTTCCTGGTGTGCACTGTGTAGCGCGTATTTACAGCTTACAGATTTAACCCTCTTTTTTCAGCTGGAGACTTGTTACAAGCACGTATCATGTTCATCGGTGCGGCAATCCAGTACAAGTGCTCTGACCGTGTCTCCGTGGTCCAGTGACGTCATGAGTGTGTTGCACCACCAGCGAAGTCGTGATGTTTGGCTCAGAGCTACATCGGAAGTCAGCGGGAGAGCCGGATCACGCTGGTCGGGTCAATAGGTGCGCTGGCAGGAATATGTACGGCGTAGCACAAAGGTGGGGGAATGGTGAGAGGTTTCGTGTTTGTTTCAGTGATTTTGCAACATATGACGTCGATTCAGCTGTGGTTTGTAGTTTACGAATCACGAATCACGAATGCTGCACGAACGGAGTTTCCTTTTCTAATGTTAGTACGACTTATCCACCAACACTGTGTTCTGCTCAATCAACTTCATGTGGTACCCGACTAAAGTATGAGATACATGGATATTGCATGCATGACATACAAATGGTAATTGTTCATCTGAACCAAGCAGAATTACCTACCAAAAGGAAGTGTGGCCTCACCAACTTGTTTGGTAAAGCTCCACCCATGGTATGGCGCCTGTTGTTTTTATTTACGTTATCTGAGGAATATGAAGTAACATAAACATTAAACATATATCAACTAGTTTTATTGCAATTAAAAGGCCAGAAAATGTGTATACCAATACATTATATTTATTGGCATTATCAGATTTAAAAAAATGACGTAAATTATACTTAACCCTCGCCCTACGGGAGCTTTACCCACCTCCGCCCAACTGCAGGGACGTGGGGGCAGTGGGGGCAACTCACCCCCTCAACGTTGGACCAGTGGGGGCGACGCCCTACCAACTTTCGAGCTGGGTGTCGGCCCTCCCCCGTCTTTTGCCATGATATTTTAACTCTAAATTAGAGCAACGGCATTGTCCACGAAAATTTGTTTATGTTTTGTAGAACAAAGGTGCAGTTTTAACCAAAAATCAACAAAAATGAAAAAAAATGAATTTTATTTGGAACTGGTTTTGCATCTTTCTATTTAATCAGTGGCACCGCACATTGGACCATGCAGCATAGAAACACTGCTGAATACAGCGCACACCTGGCATAGGACATGTTTCTTCGTCGTAACGTTCATGGAGCCATTTTTTGGTCACAATCACGGTAAATACAATACTCATGGTTACATTGTTCTAACGTTTTCTGAAGGTAAATGCTACTATTCATGAAATATCACTAGGTGCCACAGAGTCAATAACATTCAGTCTTTTGGCAAAGGGTTAGGTCACGGTGTTTGTTTTTTCAGCACAATGTGTCATTATATATGTATGATGTCGACCCTGACCAGCAGTGATGTGATAGATTCGGCCTTGGGTCGAAAAAGGGAAAGCGGTCACCAACGAAATTCCAAATCAAGGCAGTCACCGGCGATGACGCATTTATAACTGGTGACGATATGTCGGGAATATATTACAATATATCTAGTGAACTGGTACCGATATATGGCGATGAATCCTGTTGGCGATATAACTGGTGGCGACCACAGCGATATACCGTTTTTTTATATATCATTTTTGCTACCCAAGGTCCACCAAAAAGTTCGCTCCCCATCATGAAAGTATTTCCCACGTCCCTGCCCAACGGGGAAGTCCTAAAAAGACCCCCCTGTTAACTTTTAAACTAAGCAGCATAGAGAAACGCAGTAAAAAGCCAGCATGTTGCCCGCCATGTGAATAATCTAGCAGTATCCAACTTTTGTGTTTCAGGTCAAAAGTTGACCTTCAAGGTCAAGTGAATGACTCCGTCTCGACCACGTCATTTTTTTTTAATTAAAGCGTTGAGTTTTCGGCATATTCAAGTTTTCAGGCAAATTGTTTCGGCATTGTAATAATTTATATTTTTACATTAAATGCAAAACTGCGACTAGTGCATACAGGTATTGATTCAGAACTTCTAAACTTAGGAAGAGCAAATGACTATTTCGTACTTATAAAGCACACAATAACGATTACTCGTGCAGTGTAATGTGATTTTAAGCGTATGCCATTCGTATCAACAACAAATGATCCAGTCGTCTACAATCAAGGATCATCCAAATGCCCTACCGTAAGCTGCTTGTGTTTTCTGAAAAAAAGTCCCAATGTCAGAACTGCTTCTGTTAAAAACTGTTTCTATTACAACTGTGAAAAATAAACCCTGAATTGTGTCGACATTTCAGTGCTTCTACCCAAAAATGCATGCATAAGTTTAGAAGTATCCTCACAAACACAAACATTAATACAAGCTGATCTATCTGTAGACGCATACAGCATTGTATGAAAATGCAGGTTTACACATGATACGTATCTTTCACAGTCTCATGCCACACTACCGAAATCTCCAAATAACTGATGTACTATTGGTTCCAAAATAAGCGTCCCACTGTGTTTGGCCGCGCACAGCAGTTTAAGGATTATAACGCCTTAGGAAAATTATGAGAAATGATGGAGATGAGAGCCACACATCTGGGCACTCATCTACATCAATCCACATACTTTTCCCAAGACGGTATATTCCCTTAAACGGCTGTGCCAGCCAACCCAGCGGGACGCTTATTTTGGAACCAATAGTACCTTTCACAGTTTCATGCCACACTACCGAAATCTCCAAAGAACTGATGTACCAACCCACCGAAATGTCCTCCATGAGAACACCATTCAGCCTACCAGCACATTGGTATGTAGAGACATCGGACACCCACGCCTTACATCTGCTGTCAACTTACCAATACTCTCTCCATCGTGTTGTATACTGTATACTGTACGCCGTATACTGTATACTTTACGCCGTATACTGTATACTGTACGCTTCTGATCTGTCACTGATCTCTCACGGAGGCTCCGTCTGTCTGCACCAAACGCCGTGCACTGCTCTCTGTCTGCACTGCTACTGATGCCTGCACCGGTCTGTCCAGCCCCCCCCCCCTCCCCCTCGGTAATCCCGCCACTTCTCACGTCACTCGCCGCTTATTGAGTCCACTAGTTCGGCAACGCCGCCCGAGATCACATCTGGCAACGCCGCCCGAGATCACATCTGGCAACGCCGCCCGAGATCGCATCTGGCAACGCCGCCCGAGATCACATCTGGCAGCGCCGCCTGAGATCTCATCTGGCAGCGCCGAGTGAGATCACATCTGGCAACGCCGCCCGAGATCATATCTAGCAACGCCTACCGATATCACAACTGGCAGCACCGCCTAATATTACAAGACAGACCCTGATCGTTCTGTCAAAGCGCAAGCGCAAGCTTCCATAGCATCGTGCAGTGACCAGCCAAGTGACCACAAAGGCCCTGATCGCTGTGTCAAAAGTGCAAGCCCCATAGCACCCAATGGTAGCACGGCCCTGCCATCGCCCATCAGTCTCAATGGAAGCTTGCGTTTGCGCTTGCGGCTCGTCGAGCAGGGCCATAGGGCTCTATGGAACTTGCGCTTTTGACAGAACGTTCAGGGCCCAAGGCATCACCACCTGAGATCACCTCTGGCAACACCACTTGAGATTCAATCTGGCAGCATGACTGTCAAGCGGACTCTGTGGAACCGTGAATTCTGGAGTATTCTGGGATCACCTGAGAGATGGGAATCAATTGTTTAGAGAATATTTTCCAAACTAAGGACATGTCGTACCATGGAAGTAATTGCTAGCGAATTTGCAATGGATTTTTGAACGATTTATCATATTTTGTGTTTTGTTTTAGCAAATGTATATTTATTAATGTAGTTTTTTTCAGAGTTTTCAAGAGGATTGACTTTATATATTACAAAATTCAGATATTTAGGCACACATTGTGGCGCCTTCTTCAGTGAAATGGCGCGAATATTCTAAACAAGTCAACTAATAAAAAATAATTATGTCGCGCTTGATATAACAGCAGATAAAAACCTCAATTCGGGAGGACCGGTACACTAAAAAAAAATATACCTATTAGTTCCAGTCTATACCTTGAGTACACATATTTATATGACAAACAGTATTCGACCTAAATTAATTTACCAGTATTCTTTAGAGAAAAAATATATAAACGCATACACAACGCATACACACGCAGACACATAAGGTAGACAGGTAATAACCGAGCNGAAAAATTGTAGACATCAAGGCAGGAGGCATGCAGAAATGAAATGATACAAAAATACAAATACTCAAATTAATGTTTTGTCTGTAGTTGTACTTGCAATTCGGCATGGTGAACAAGTTGCAGTTGCAATTAGTAGCGTTGCAATATTGTTTATATTCACCTCCTCCAGTTTTAATCCGCAATCGCTGCAGCAACTCTTGATCCAGACAATTGCCACCATGCAAAAATCCCCAAATCCCCCCATTTTCCTCCACTAATCGCATCAGCTCGAGACCGGAGGAGCCATGTTCGCAGTCATGTTCGGAATATGGCGCCCCCGACACTGTCCCGATATCTGATCAAAATGCGGTATTGCAGCCTCCTCTGCAGCCGATCAGCGGCTCCTCAGGCGGCTGCAAACTTTAAAATGGCCGCTGATCATCCTGAGAACAGGAGTTCTCTCCGAACAATCCCACCGAACAGCAGGCGATACAAAAACGAGCATCATGTCCAATAGATCAACGTCCACCGCAGAGCTTGTTCTTCGAGGGCAAGGGTGACAGCTTTCCGTGCTTCCCCGATTGAGCACAGTTCTTGATTCTCTTGCTGGTGAGTTGCTTCTCGCCTGCCCGTTGTCGATTTGAACGAAGCGAGGACATAGTTTCTTCCCTTCTCATCACCGAACACGTCACCGGTACCCGTCAGCGCTAAGGGCGGGTCAGCGCTGGAAATAGACGGTGACATGGACTAAACTGACCGGCGGTGGCCGTCCAACAACTGAGTCAACATCTGCCTACATCGCTGACACCCACCACCCTGCACCACACCACCCTGCACCACACCACCCTGCGCCACACCGCCCTGCGCCACACCATCCTGCGCCACACCGCCCTGCACCACACCACCCCGCACCACACCGCCCTGCACCACACCGCCCCGCACCACACCACCCTGCACCACACCACCCTGCGCCACACCACCCTGCGCCACACCGCCCTGCGCCACACCGCCCTGCACCACACCGCCCTGCACCACACCGCCCTGCACCACACCACCCTGCGCCACACCGCCCTGCACCACACCGCCCTGCACCACACCACCCTGCACCACAACGCCCTGCACCGCCCCGCTCCGGAAGGCGGCATCACGCGGTCGGCTCGGCGCCGACAAAACACACACGGTGACGTCAGAGCGGCCTGTCGACACGCGGGTGTGTTTGGATTGCCGACCGATCGGTAAACGTGAACACTGTCGGCTGGCGGGCGCCGTGAGGGAACCGGGGGCTGTCTGGACACTCACTGGCCGCAGCGTCTGAAAACCGAGCGGCGATGGCAGGCCAACCCAAACACGCGCGCGTGCGTGCGACTTGCTAGTCAAAATCAGTGATCTTAAAACGACTTGGTGACTTGCAAATTGACGTTCGAAGAAAATAACTTGAGAGTATATTAAAATGCTTGCAATATCTGGGTTTCACTTCATTTGTAACAGCAATGATTATCCAACGGCATGAGCACTGAGCAGCCTGAGCATCAACAAGTCAACAGGATGCTAAAAACCAGGAACGGTTCCATGCGCAGCAATGTGGTTTAGCAGGGACACCCTCGCCAGCCACCAGCCCTGCACGCGTCCCCGCTGCCGCTGCCGGCCTGCCAGTGTCCGGCATTGGGCCTGTCTGACATTAGGTCGGTATCAGCCGGGCCGCTAATTAATCACTGTCGCTCCGGCGATTAATCAGGCGGGGTAATTAGCCGGCGACGGCCAGAAGGAGCTCGGACTGCTGCTTAAACCAACGGCGCCTCGCTCCCGCCGCCCCGCCGGGATGACGCGCAGGGGACAAACACGACGCAGGCTGAGTCGCGCGGTGACTCGTGTTGACTCGAGGCGACTACTGCCGACTCGTGCTGACTCGTGCCGGAATGTTGGCACCAGTTTTATTGTATTGAAGCCCGGTATAACGAGGCTCACAGAATCGTATGGTCTGTTCGGAGTGTGGGGGCCTAGACTTATGAAGACTCTGATAAGGGAGTTAATGTCTCAGTCGCAAAAGAAACAGAAGTTATTTTGGCTGTGGTCTGTGAAGCAGTTTTTCCTCCTTATAAATGTAAATGTCATTAACTAATTAAACTACAATTAAAGTTTTAATTTTTATTATTTTCGAAATTCAGACAACTTCATTGGTTAAACACCAATTCATTTGTGAGATTAGTTACAAGCAGAAATATACTGGTTTGTGCTTATATTCCCATATAATTAAAATACGCTAAGAATATGTATAAGTTTCACGGTACATCGAAGCCATCACTAATGCTGCGTCCGCCTTGCACAGCACACACTGACATCTCCGTCCGCCTCTCCCGCTATTGCAACATCCCTCACCTCAACAAACAACTCGGTCACCGGACAGAAAAACAGACCGCACAAAAACCATCACAACCAGAACAAAGCGCGCACTGGGCTTGCTACCGGCGCCTCCCCCTCACTAAAAACCGCCGGTACCTCGCGTCGGCGACGGCGGGGCGCCTCGACCCCGCGTCGGACACGACGGGTGACCGACGGCGGCACGTGCGCCCGGCCACCGGTCCGTCAGTGTCACTCACCCCAGTCGGCATCGACGCTGAACGCGTGTTGCTGTCGGCAGCGACGTTCTGACCGAAAACAACGCTGCGGTGCGCTAACGAGGGATGGAGTTCCGAGGGTCGGCCGAACCACATGGTTGTGCGCACGCGGACTCACGCGGAGGCTCTGAGAGTAAGGGAGTTTGGTTTCGTGGTTGGATGAGCTATGTCTGTCTTTGGGACGTGAAGCAATGATGAGCATGATAACATACATATATAATATTGTGAACTCCCATCTGAATTGCCAGGTACCGAATTTATTCAAAACGAATTTGAATTTTCTTTCTTCGGGGTTTCTTTCTTTGCATTTTCTTTCTTTGAGTTGTCTTTAAACGTTCTTGTCAGGAAGAAGCTTCTCAATTCAGATTGATTAGTGATCTCTCACCGCGGCTGTGCTATAACTTCACGGTAGGTTATTGGCAGCTGCATGTCCGATAGATAAGATAAATCGTAAATGGTTCCCGCACTTTACGAATTAACTCAACAATAGTTATGTTGAGTTAACTCATGCAATATGCATGTCTGTGCCCCTCATGTGAATACATTTGTTTTGCTCATAAATAATGAAAACAATAAACTCAAGCATTAGTCTCTTTTGACGTTTCTCTCGTGTATTTTTTCTGCCGTTTGCCTTGTGCCGACAAATATCTACCCTAGCCGCTGTCTTAGTCTAATGGTTTGCTGCACCATATTTGCTTGCATATACACATTTATCTTATGTTTGTTTTGTCAGCCCACGCCTGCCTTTATATATATATTATAGATATATATATATTATATATATATTATTATATTTATATTATATATATATATATATAATATATGTGTAATTATATATATATATATTTATAAAGTGTATGTAAATTATACTAATAATATATACTATATATATATATATATAATATATATCATATGTAATGGATAAAAGATTAAACAACACAATTAACACCAACGTTCATTGTATTAACTTCTTCAGGTAAACTTCCTGAAGAAGTTCAATACAAGAAACGTTGGGGTTAATTTGTTGTTTAATCTTTTATCATTACATATGAATATAACTGTCACATTCAACCACTTAATATATATATATATACATATATAACTAGATTGTGAGCACGTCTACCAATTATTTCCTAAACAAAGCCTAACATTTCTACATGACAAAGAACGTCTTCCTGGCAAATCCCGTGACGTAATTCCCGAGAAACCAACGTCTATTTAATTGCTATTATCTGACAACTTCAGACATGACACTTGTACCGGCTAGTAGGGGGACACAATTTTGTTTGCTAGTGAGCAGCCGACATTAAAACTTGATTAAACTATCAAACAAATAGAGCTTAGTGTCATCTTCTCATGACAGGAGGACATACTGGAGCTGAGTGGTTTGGTGATCGCCTGAGCGGCCGATCAGGCGATTGTGTTCTACACCAGAAGGCGTTTGGGGCGTGTGAAGCTAACCTGAACTTATCATTTACAGGAGTGAACCTGGATAGTCATGGTGTTCACACAGTGGCTCACAGGTAGTCAAAGCGAGCATATTCGTAAGTAGCATAAGTGTTGAATATTGCTGGCGATAAACATCAGACAACATACCATCATAACAGACAACGAATCATAAAGCAAGAGTAATTTGCGTGTGATAAAATGTTGTCAACTTGAGAAAGAAGCAACATGTAGGTTTTTATAGTAGTGTGATATAGTGCAGTGTTTTTCATGGATCGGTTGCACCCATGGGTGCCCACTCAATTCTTCTGATTGTATGGGCTGGGTATGTATTTTTCGACTTTTCATGGGTACTGGGTGAGCATGGGTATGATAGTTTTTCAGTAATGTCGCTAGCCGTTATTTTTTACTTGACAACCATATTTTTAACCAGGTAAATACGTTAATAAATGACATAGGGCACTTAAACAATACATTTGGCAATTATATGAGAACAATAAATCATGATAAGTACCTAGCAGTGCAGTGGTGAAAAATGTAAAAATCCCAAATCATGTCCGATCCAAAGTCTGATCTAGTATGACAATGTTGAACGAAAAGTGTTCGAAGAGTCAAAAGCCACAGCAATACACAGGTGCGTTAAATATTTCTCGTTAATAGCATGCAAGTAAATATGTTAGAATAATGGTTGCAATTTTAAAAAAAATATATGCTTAATATGGATGGGCCGGAACGGGCACGGGCCTCAATATTATGAATTTTAATGGGTCTGGTCTGGGTCTGGGCTTGGTGTTTATGGGCTTCGGCTGGGCTGGGTTTCGGGTTAAGGCACCCATGACAAACTATGATATAGTGGCGACGAAACATCACACATTAATATAAACAATCAATTTTAACTTACACTTAAAGACACTCATGTAAATTGCACATGATATATAAACTCGTAAGGCTTCAACAGATCATATCTACTAAGCTGACGCTGTGTCGGTGTACAGTGTACAGTGTACACTGTACACTGAATAGTGCCACTTTACACTCAATATCTAAGGACATATTTTAGCATTCCTATGAAGCAAAGCAAACTGTCAAAGGGTTCAATCATACCTGTTTTGCATTGTTGCACAAATGCGAGGCATTTATGTGAATGTTTTATGATGTGGGATATCCGGTGAATATTCATATTTCCGGTAAAATGTTAAACATTGTGGAAAACAACACACCCATACACAAATACATCCAAGTACTTACAGCATAATGTCAACGCTTTTCATGGGAGGCATGCATAATGAATGTCTTAAAGTTGAGCTCTTGTACGACATACTGTGCTGATGTAAGGCTTATTTATTACTTATATCGCCTCACAATCAACGCGTAGCTTTATACGCTGATACAAAGGTCATTCATGGAAACCATTCACTCACAATGAATGGCTGATGCGTCGCGTTCAAGTTGTCAGAATTTGTGTCTGTGAAAGGGCCCATTCCCAGGATTTGTTATGTCGAAGCACGCAATGGTTGGATTAAGCTGATCAATCTATCGGAAAGTGATCTTGTCAAATTTGTTCCCTTGTTACTTCGGCTCCAAAGTGGCTTAAGATAAGCGTGATACTGATGAGTACGATAACAGTCCATGAAAAGTTCAGCAGCAACAACAGCAGCACCAGCAGCAGCAGCAGCAGCAGCAGCAGCAGCAGCAGCAGCAGCATGACTTACATTATTTATCAGCGTTATTTATCGATGTAGGCCTCATGACGCGTCGGCAGTGACCAAGCGGGCGGTCACGGCAGCCACAGCGGCCACGGCAGCCACGGTAGCCACGGTGGCCACGGCGGCCACGGCGGCCACGGCGGCCACGGCGGCGCACATATCACAAACACCCGCTCGATGACCGACCGCTCCAGTGCCGCTCCAGACCGGTCACTCATCCAGACCGGTCACTCATCCAGACCGGTCACTCATCCAGACCGGTCACTCATCCAGACCGGTCACTCATCCATGCAAGGCGACCCCGGCGTACCACGCGCGGTGCACCGCCCGCCCGCGCGCGTATCTAGCGATACATCGGCATATAAACATTCCCGCTTTGACGAAGTGGGTGTTTTGTTGACCAAACTGAGCCGACAGACCGTATCAAACAGTCTGTCAGTGGCCATGTCTCCGTCTGGATAATCGGCGAGCATGTGACTGTACTCGGCGCCGTGAACATGCCACTGATGCCGACACTGCCACCGTCCTTCACGCCAAGAAAAGGGATTATAGTTAGAGGCAGACTTGTAACTGACTCAGAGTTGAGTCATGAATCGACTCATGAGTCAGACATTTTTTTGAATGAGTTCATGAGTTGAGTCGATTCAATTTGTACAAGCGGGCACTTGAGTCAAGAGTCGAGTCGATTCAACTTTGTTTGAAACAGCATTTGAGTCAAGCGTTGAGTCAGTTATTCGGTTGTGAGTCAGACTTGAGTCGACTCAAACAAAAGGGTTCAATGCAACTGGGACAGAGTCAATGGGGCACTGTGGCCACGCCCCTTCACCTGAGCAAACCAATTTACACTAGATAGAATGCGGTTTGTCTGAAACCGGACCCACTCCCCCGACGGTCTACACATCAAGTGATCATGAAACTTGTAATGATGAGTCAAATTGAGTCGACTCAAAACATATTTTTGAGTCGATTTGAATCGATTTGTTAAAACTGCTTACTGCATTTGAGTCAAGAGTCGAGTCAATTCAATTGTTATCAACAGCACTTGAGTCAAGAGTCGAGACAGTTCTTCGACTGTTGAGTCAGACTTGAGTCGACTAAATAAAATGTGAGTCGTTACAAGTCTGGTTGGAGAATATGTGTTCTACATAATTATCCAAATTTGCATAGTTGCAAGCCTAGTAAAACAGTGTATCAGTTTAATTTGCATGATTGCAGCTTGGGAAAATTGCAAATGTGTTTGAAACAGTTTGCTCCTTTTTAATTCTTATGAAGTTATGACTCACTGATAATGTGCTGTAAAATGCCAAGTGAAGGATGCTTGTTATTTTAATCGGACACAGTTTAGCCTCAAGCTCAGAGCTACTGGCGTAAGAATCAACGTCGCACGCTTACTATGAGAAATATCTTGTGAAATGTGATTGAAGTTCATTATAAACTGAGTGCTGCCAAAAGCAGATTATATATATATTGCATATTCGTTTTAATTTAGGGCAATGACTGACAAACGAAGTTGAATCAAATGAGCCGAGTGAAAAGGACTAATCATTTCCACTAAAAATGGCATCACAATCGCTTGCAGCAACCTGCCTTTGCGAGTTGCACATAAATTATGTGTCATGCGGGTAAAATCAAAGCTGGTTAAATCCACCAAAGAAAATAAGAAAACAAAACTGATCGAGATTGCATCGTGTAAACTGCATCGCAACGTGACTACTGACCTATGGATATAATCCCATCCATCAGCACATCAGATGTGGAGAATATGTTGACCGCCGTCTTATTCACGGTGACTTCTTGTTATCCATGCTGCCAGCTTTCATACTGATATTGAGTGCTGCCTTGTATGCCTTGCTGCATTGTATGTCTGTGTCATGCATAGCACTATCTTTAGCGTGACTCTCATACAAAACGAATAAAATAAATTAGAACAACATCCTATATTTTCAGAAAAATATAAAGTACAAAAACACCGTCTTTCCGTATTTATCACCGGTGCTATCTTGAAGTGGACCAGATTTCTATTTAAGATGGAAGATTTCATTATGAATATCTGCGCTAGAAAAACCATTGTCATGCCACTGGATACTCCATAAGAAACATATGTCACATTCACTCACTACGGCATGAGGTAATGGACACGATATAATAAAAAAACACACAATGTGCATTGTTTATTGTGCAATGAGCATTCCTATTGCCGGCTTGAATGCCAAGTAATTTTACATCATCCACTTCAGCATCACCAGAAATGAGCAGGTTCTCAACATAGTCAAGCTGATAAACACATAGCGAAAACGATCTGAAGCGAGCACAAGTGAGGCCTGTGAGCACTCCGACTCGTCGTCTTGCATCTGGTCAGACCAAAGTCAGACAAATCTGGCAGCTTGTGCAGCAGCAGCCGTTGCAGGCGTCATGCACATTCCCTTGCGCATTCTGCCCATGCCACGACGAGGCCTGAACACCGGACGCGCGCACTGCTGCACAGACGTAAGAGACGTGCATTGCACAGTGCACAATGCAGGATGCACATGGGACCGCTCGATTCCGCAGGTGGGACCTGTCGTGCCGACCATTTCCACCAGCCAGCTCAAGAAATCCGCCTTTCACTCCGCCCTTTATTTCACCGGACCAAAACGGACGCCCACCGGACAATTTGGAAACACCGCCGTCATGGAGTCGTTGCAGGACCACGCTCGGCGCCGTGTCACTCGGTATCGGGAGGACTGGAGGGGGGAGGGACTCGCTTAATCGTGGCCGTCCTGCTGTCACCAAGTGGGCTGCGCCTGTGACGCACTCAGGCTAAGCCTGTGCACGTGATGACAGTCTGGACGCGTCACTTATCGCGCGCCGCTGGCGTCCTTGGAAGAGGGCTACTTTTCGGAGTAATACCGCGAATCTAAACCAGCCAGTCGCCTCCTTCTTCGTCCGCTTCGGCTCTGGTCTCTGGCACGCCGATATTGTCAATACCACCAAGGCGACAGAGCTGGCGCGACGAACGCATAACTTCCTCCCGTCACCCCGTGACGACAGCGATTCCAACGCAGGGTGCCGTGCGTCACGTCACGTCTCAGTGCGTCACGTCGCGTCTCAGTGCGTCACGTCGCGTCTCAGTGCTGTCACGTGACCCTGAACGTCACGTCACGTTCCGTTGCCGTCACCCGCACATCGACGAGACTGGCAGTAGCCCCGACGTGTGTAAATGAGTGTCGAACCTCTGTTACGAAGATAACACAGACCAGCTCGCCGAGTACAATCACACAGCCGGGTAATCTGATAAAACATATTTTTAGCGCCTATCGAGTGCGCATCAGGCGTCGCTTTCGGCGCGTCGGGATGCAATCAATCACGGAGAGGTGGCCGGGCGTTTTCTCGGCCCGGTAAGTGCTTTTCGGTGTTGTGGGTCGGAATCTCGGCTGGGGCCGCCGCGGGCGGTCCAACGTCACTAATGAGTGACGAGTCCACCGCCGACGCACCCGGATCGCCTCCAGATCCAGTGTATCGCGCCCCATCGGGCGGACCATCGCGGGGACCATCGCCATCGCGGGGACCATCGCCATCGCGCTGACCATCGCCATCGGTAGAACCATCGGGCGGACCATCGCGGGGACCATCGCCATCGGGAGTCAGACCATCGGGAGGACCATCGGGAGGACCATCGCGGGGACCATCGCCATCGCGCGGACCATCGCCATCGGGAGGACCATCGCCATCGGGAGGACCATCGCCATCGGGAGGACCATCGCCATCGGGAGGACCATCGCGGGGATATTCGCCATCGCGCGGACCATCGCCATCGCGCGGACCATCGCCATCGCGCGGACCATCGAGAGGACCAACGGGAGGACCATCGGGAGCATCATAGCATCGTATGGATCATCGAAGCTGACGGAAGGACCATATATGGAGCATGGGGTCGAGGTGTGTGAAAGCTGCGGTCACCAAGGATCTAAACGGGAGCGACAGAGCCAGATGATTCATTTGACAGAGCTGTCAAATGAATTTCAGCTCTGGAATGATGTAGGAGTCAGTTCTGTGTTGGGACAGATTATCGGGAAGACTCAATGGTGGGAAGATCATCTTCCCAGCTAACAATTTGACGTTGTCGCTACGTTGTGACAAGGCTGCAACACAACTACACAACGTTATGATAGTGTAATTTTGTAGACTCCCAGGAACGTTGTCACAACGTTATTCTTACGCTCACATTAAACGTTGAAACAACGTTGCTACAAACGTTTTTGGACAAGCAACAGCTAACGGTAACTTACGTGGTCGATCATTAATTCTAGTAAAGATGGTGGAAATGCTCAATTTAGATAATTGTTACCATATTGCGATTGTTCCTTCCCAATTTAGAATAAAGTTGTGACCATCGAACGATACAACGTTGCCTGTAACGTTTAACAGCGACGTTTAGACAACCTTTTTCTTACAACATGCCGACGTTATTGTCCGCAACGTTGTCTAGAACGTTAAAATTCTTAACTTGATTTTTCCAACGTTGTTACAACGGTATCTGTTACCTGGGTTCTTGTTTCTATGACACTCTTCGTTTTTTATATTGCTCGCATGAAGGACTCAAGGTTGTCATTGTCACTACAATCTGAGCATATCGTTCTAACTCGTTGGTCACAAAATATGCGATAACACGCACTTAGTGGATATTTAAATGAATTATAAGACTTGACCAATTTGGCTTAACTCAATCGAAAATGAACCTGCAACCTTAATTGGTTATACTAAATCGATGACGCCTCTCTATGAGTCCACAAGCTTAATTATCATATAGATATAACTCAGCTTGCGTAAAGATTACGTCACGCCACACATAAGGAGCGCACCATGGCGGGAAGATATCGCTAGATAAGCCGATCGGCCCTTGGTGGACCAGATGATGCTGTATCCAGGTGAGATTTGCAGCTGCCTCGCCTCGACATTAAACAGCCCAACACCCCGCATCCGCGGGCAGCAACCGGCTACATCTCTAAATCTCGTGTTTGGCGGTCAGCATTTGTCTTGGTAATCCGTTCCCAAGCGTCTCCCGCGTCGCCGTAAAACGTTTAAGCTCGCGAATAAATCAACTGAAAGTGAAGTAAACACTTAGCGAGTAGGGGTCAGATTATTGAGTTTATACGCAGCTGAAGGCTGTTTCCTGTGCAGATGAACATCGGGGACATGGTACATGAGCACCGATAAGTCGCGGCTCTAACCCTGTAGATGTTATTTATCAGGTGCCAAAAGTGCTGTAGTAATGGACCCTGTATGGCCGGTTGTAAACAGGTAATGCTAGTTGCCATCGATGTATCTTCGGATGGCCGTTTTTTAACGTTACAGCAAGCTGGGTGAAGGAAAAAAATCGCTAAGTGTTGGGCCTATAAAATAACGGTGATTTGCTTTCATTTCATTACTGATTGCTTTCAAGCTTTTTAAAACTGTCTTCAATGACATAGCGTTCCCAAACGAATGAAACTGATGAGGCTTCTGATTTGACTGGTCTGCATAATAGCCTGATGGAGTGAGTGGTACTGTATAATAGCCAGCGATCGCGGACCGGGGAGCGGCTTTCCCACCGCCCGGCTCGGCTCGGCTCGGCTCGGCTCGGCTCGGCCCGGCTCTACGGCGGCGGCGGCGTTGGCGGCGACGGCGGTGGCGGTGGCGGTGGCGGTGGCGGTGGCGGTGGCGGTGGCGGTGGCGGTGGCGGTGGCGGTGGCTGCCGGTCCTCCATCTCTCTCATTTACACCCGTGATGGATCAGTGCTCCGCCGGCTAATGATAATGCCCAGCTCTGTCGTTGCCATGACGACCAGTATGTCCTCCGCTCCGGAAACAACGGTCTCTGGCCGGCACAGTGACAGTGGGGACAGAGCTCTCTCTGTCTTAGGTCGAGTTAAAGAGCTCACCACGGGTGTAACTTTGTTTGTGGTTGGTGTGGAAAGCTCCACGCCAACTTGAAAGCTGGTGTGGAAAATCCACACCAACTTATTGCAGAAGCGGTGCAATTTTGATCATCCAAGGGGCTTTTGTGGGGCTGTGTGTTCATTTGAACTGTCCGTTTCTATATAACAATTCATTTTTGCACCATTTAAAAGACGAGTGGACGAAATTTGGGGGAAAACGAGATGACATCAATGACAATCCACACCAACTTTGAAAACGCTTCTACGCCCATGCCCATGCACTGACCCCGCTATGGTTAGGTCAACCCGCACTGATCCCGCTTAGACTAGGATAACCCGCACTGTTCTCACTTGGAAGCTGCTACTTAGGTTAACCCGCACTGACCCCTCTGTAGTTAGGTTTCCCCGCTCTGCCTGCGGACATGCAGGGTCGGATCCCCGTGGTCAGTCGCCTCTCGGAACACAGACGTTTCTGCGGTCCCTCTGTAGACACAATGGAGGCCGATGACGGTCAATTATGCCCCGCGATGATGGGCGGGGGCGGCGGCGGCGGCGGTGGCGGCCCGGGCGCGCCGCCCCCTGCCGCCCACAGAAACCCGGCCCATTCTAATCAATTCGTCGCCGAGCAGCGTGTTATTACGGGCGAATTTCACGCACGATTTATCGGCCCGTGTGCCGAGAGTAATTGTCGGGTACTGGGCCGCGGCTGAGATGAGTGGCCAATGGGGGCGGAGTGTGTTTGTTTTTTACCGAACGGAAAGAGCGATTATCGCGGCATTTTGTCCGGGCGTAATCATACGTTCCTGCACACTAAGTAAAATTACCGGCCAAATGTGACACATTTATGGCTGACCGTGCAATGAATACAGTGAAAGGCTTCACATAGCGGTAACGTTGTATTGACCGGGCACAAAGCCAAATCGGCGGTTTGTTGGAAAAGGCGTGGACAACTCGGAAAGGTATACCAGCCGAATACTAAGTGGCCAGTCAGTCTGCTGTTTTCCACAAAGTAGGCGGTGTTATTTCCGAAATATGTTGCGTGTGGCTGAAATGATTTGTGGGACAGATGGTCAAAATAGTTGGTAAGAATACTCCCAGTTCTGAGAATTATTCACTCAGCCAATTTCACTTTGACTTTCTAGTTCTTTGTCTGTTAATTATTGCATCATTTTGCCCTAATTCTACCGAGGATGTGTGACATTATAGTTTAGTAGTGTACTACAAGCTCTGGTCTCTGAAAACAGTTATCAGTGGTCCACTTCGAGGGCACTCGAAAGTACAACATGAAACACGTGCCGGACGGACATGAATTTTATACGCGCCCTCTACCCATGCCGTCATTCCCGCAAATGTCCGCCATATTTCAAGCATTTCTACGATAAATTAATGCTGCACCCTCCCGTAACAAGGTCCTGTCCTAGCGCCGCCAGGACTGACATCCAATGGTGACAGCATTACTAATTGGTCTCAGTTCGTGACAGGTCTATTGGCGCCGCGTGGGGCACGGACGTGGGCTGCTCGAATTGAATGATCCAGGTGGCTGAGCTTGAGGGCTGAGCTCGAGGGCTGAGCTCAAGGGCTGAGCTCGAGGGCTGAGCTCGAGGGCTGAGCTTCGAGGGCTGAGCTCAAGAGCTCCAGGGCTGAGCTCAAGGGCTGCGTTCAAGGGCTAAGCTCGAGGGCTGAGCTTGAGGGCTGGCTGGTTTGACGAAGGCTGGTGGCTTGGAGAGGGACACTCAGGGGCTTTCGGGGATGGGCTCTCGGGGGGGGGTAGACTCTAGGGGGCCGGGGGGCAGCACGCGCGCGGCCGGCTAGGCGGGCGGCCCCCGGCCGGCGAGGTGTCGAGATGCGGCGTCGATACGGCATCAGCAGAGGCCAATTACGGCGGAGGTCCGGCAGCACGTCATTGTGACGGCGCCAGCTGCGGACCGGGCGGGCGTGTCAGCGATGCGCTCTCGTTTAATTGTGACGCTGTCACTCGACCGTCCGATAATGCACCGTTATGACTTCCTGTGGATGCCACACGGCGCGGCGGAGCGGGGTGGTGGACTGGGTGTTTTGTCGGGGTATGCGATGCAGGTGATGCCGATTTCAAGGCCTTACGGGAGTGCGACGGGCACATGCTGGTGCACTTGTTGGAAATTGGTGTGTTTTGTTGATTATAGGAGTTGCCAAGAACGGATATCTTTTGAGTAGGACTTAATTGACCGGACCAAACCAACTTACGTTTCATATTTTTGGACCAAATCATGCAACATACGTATTTACCTAAAAGCTTGCGAATTAAAGGGAGTGTGCCTACTCTTTTGAAATGTCAAATATATTTTTAATAGAGTTACGAGCTATAAAGGAGGCAGTGCAGCCTGGCTCACAATAATTTGTGTCGGTTATTGACACTGTCGATATAGCATAATTTTCTGAATTAAACCAGACTTAATTTATCCAGATTCGACCTAGTCGCTGAGATATTCCAAGAACTCCAGGAACGTGATGAAATCGCAAAACTATCGGGTAGACTCCAGAAGGCTTCCGCTAATAGAAGCATTGCTAATATTGATTAAATTGCTAGCATATCGTTAGCGCCGGCCAATAGCGATTCGACAAAACAGCTCGTGCGCGCTGACAGCAGCAGCCGAACGGTACCATCTGTCCTACTAGCAACGCTTGTTGTCAATTTGTCAACGAAGATATCAACGAAACTTGTACCACGAAACTTGTACAATGTACATAATGAAGTCAATAGCGACAAGAACATGCTGTGCGAAACTTGTCCTTTTATGATGATGTGACCGTAACTATATTGCTTTAGACGCGCCGCTTCGCACAACATCTCCTTCCCTCCGATTATACTGGCGATCGTTTTATTGATATCAAAACACAAAATAAGCAAAAGCAGTGTGCCCAAATTCACAGATTTAGGGGAATGAAGGATGATGATAGTTAAAATAACCGGTAACCTCATAATAAGTAAGGAGAAAAAAAATATGTCCGAAATTAATTTTGTTGAATACTTCGTATTGAAGCTTCTCAGCAACCGAAGCTCCAAATGCTGACAAGCTTCAATAGCGAAATATTCAACAATTATAAATTCGACATTAATTTTTTATTTCCTCTCTTACTATTATGAGGTTACCGGTTATTTTAACTATCATCATCATGATTAACCTCAAGCAGAGTTTTCGCCACCTCAGAGGAATGAAGGATGCCAGAATTGCTTGTTTGATCACATATCTTGAGATGTAGGAGGTGTCCAGGTCTAAAAACATGACAATTATGCTATAATTTGCATGTGTTTTAGCCAAACACCTCACATTTCATGACATCTCATCTGGAAACACTGCATAATTTTGGCATCCCTCACCCCCCCCGCCCCCAACTCTCTTAATTTGGCCACACTGAACCAAAGGAATGTAAGTGAAAATTAAATTAAGGGGCTTCAAATGTGAATTTGATCGTATTTAACATTTAAACCAATAGCGTCTAACCGTAAGATTTTGGGGAGGGAAATATTTTTTT
>VOPJ01008869.1:0-19496 GCA_014673585.1 Semibalanus balanoides | reverse complement strand
ACATATGCTGTTTCAGTTGAAAACCCCATGTTAAAGGTAAGTTCTATTCCCTTGAATCGATAAAAATAAATAATGTGCATGGACAAATTGAGCATCTGAACAGTGCGTCTCCTTACAAATGAGACGGAATTAACCGCCATTGGAGTTGTCTTCCGAAATAGTATTAATGGGTTACTGTGTCAACAGCTCATGAGTCATGAGTCTAACGGATTGACGGGTGAGCCGACAGACAAAGCCTTGCGTGTGAGCGGGTTCGCGGGTCAAGTTAGTATCACACATCACAGGGTCGCGAATATGAATTAAAAGTGACTCGCGCTTGTCTATGCGCACGTGCCTTCGTGTGAGTGCGGGAGTCAGTACTCTGTCCTTGCTCTGGTTCGTTGCTGAAAAAGTTATTGTATACCGGTTGAGCTATTTAGCATTACGATGTATAGTGTATACATATACATACATGCATACAAGTATGTGCATTGTACAGTGTAGTGCAAATATTCTGTCCACTTCATCGACACCATCTCTGCCTCTGTCTCTGTCTGTCGGTGCTGCACGCAGTGGAATCCAATGCAATTACTATAGCCCTCGCCCTCGGTATCAAAGGGAGAGGCAAAATGAGTTTAATTATATCCTCACTGCGTGTGGACCGACAGACAGCCACCAATGACAATGTTAAACATTAAACTGACGGGTCGCTTAACCGGTTTTTAATATTTTTTGTTTAGCTTCCGGGAACGAAAACAAACAGCGCCCCAGTAAATGGAGGTGTATTCGAATAGCGCACTGAAAGGACTGCTGCTAGCCGTTTTCACGAATGATTTATTCGCCGGACGCATCGACATCGGGTGGTGTCGATGAAGTGGACGGAACATTTGCACTACACTGTACAGTCGGTCTATTATGTATCTTCCCTTATTTTGTTTCTGAAACTCATCTAATTTCACTTATGTCTACATTAAGGACAGATTTAAGGTAACATGTACCTATCTAGGTAGGGACCATATGTTCCCTTGTATCAGTCCTTCATGTACACAGAAGTGAAATAAGATGAGTTTTAGAAACTAGAAAAGGGAAGATACATAATAGACCGGCTGTACATTGCCCTGCTCCGTACCGTACCGCCGATCAGTGTCCCAGCTAAACATTACAAAACAAATCAACACAAACTAGCTAGTCAAATACATTTGCTTTCATAAGTTTCATATAATGTAGGTCATAGGTATATACCCATCCAATGGCGCTGCTTCAGTATCCCACCGGCAACAGCTACGCTTAGCTGAGTGGGTTCATGAAGCACCAGCATGAAACGCCTGAAAATTGACCAGACTTTTGTCCTCCACCCTGTGTTGACTGAATTCCTCTACTAACGCTCATGAAGACATGTGTGGAATCTGGACAGCTGGGGGGGGGGGGGCGGCGTCATTTGCTGTTTCAGAGATTACTACTTTTCAGCCTTCTTTTATAAAACCACATCTAAACACCCTAAGTCCCTCCTCCATATGCTTTTTTATGTTCGTTTCCATTCTTAGCTGGAGTGCCGCACATTTTATATTTGTTTCTGGTGTAACAGAAGGTTTGCCATGCGTCGCTGGATCGAGGTGGAGGCACCTCCTGTCACTATTAAAGGGAATGTTTCACTTCTCTAAAGTGTCCAATGTACGCCGCTTGTAGTGCAAAATAGAATATATGCTGCCGAAACACATTTCACATTTGTTTCTCACAAAACAGGCTCAATTTCATGAAAAAAACTAAGTTTTAGTTTTTGGTGATGACGTTATCAAGATCATTTTTGGAAATATAAAAAAACTTTTACGCTGCAATATTGTATTACTTAGTATGGCTAATGTTATACCAAATGTAAAACAAGTCTACATTTCATCAACATTTGATAAAAAGGGATGACGACACGCTTAAGAGGCTACCCTAATACACTAGGGCTTATTTTTTGCAGATGTCAAAACCAATACTCAAAATTTACTTCGATTAGATCCTCTGTGGTGTTTTAACTTCTACAATACTTAATTTCAATGGAAATCCAACAACTTGGCCATCTCAACTCAAATATTATGTTAATGTGAAACATTCCCTTTAATGGGTGGCGTCTTAAAAAAAATGCGCTTGACCGTGCTCTCAAGTCTCAGCCGAACACCATTGAACCCGGGGGCAAATATGGCCCCCTCGTTATCTCCGGAACTAGTGATCGCAGCGAGACGCACAAGGCGAAATTCAAAAGCTTTCAATAAGACACCTCTAAAGCATACTTACAATTTTATAATTGAGGTCACACATCAGGTCAAGATCGGGTCAAAGGTCAAAATAGAGACATTTGAGTTTATGGACCTTACTTTCCGCCAAGAGCCTTTGATTGCAACCATGATCACCCAAAATGCTCCCAAGGGTATAATACACATCCAGCATGAGCTAAAATGACATTGTTGACAAAGGTCAAGGTTAAGGTCATATCACAAATGGTCACTATTTTAAGAATATTTTCGACAGTCATGTGACACGTGTTTGATGGGCTATGTTATACGTATTATTCGATAGTGATAGTCATTTTATCATCTGAACTCATTTAAGTGAAGTTAATGCCGAGCTCAGGTAAAGTTCATGTTGCATCAGAACATAATTGAAATTGCTCAATGTCAACAAAAAATGCGTGTTTCTTCACCACTTTTGTCTCAGAAATACAGAGCAGACATTTTGTTTTTATTTAATCTGGTCAAAAATAAAAAAAAATAAGACCGTTTATAAAAATTACCATTCATTGGGAACCATAAGTCAGATAACTTAAAAATAAAGATAATGCTTTAAAAAATGATTGGGTGTTGTTTTAACCCGCGCCCCACTAGGCCTCTGCATTTCCTTGGCACGACAGGTGTTTGAACACCCCACTCTAACTCGGCTCCCATAGCACGTAGACCAAAACAAAAGACACTGTTCGAACCGTTATCAAAAATTATTTCGAGACTATTTCAGACTTTTTTTCGCTCACGTCAAAACTAATGTCACCAGAGGTCATCGAAGGTCAAATTTTCAAGTTTTAGGACATCGCTCCAGAAACCCCCAAATATCTCGAAAACTATGCTATCTAGAAACCAAACGTTCAGAAATCAATCGCTAGCCAATAAAATTTGCAATCGCATTTTCAGGTCCCTCAAAATTTACCTCATTGCAATAATTTTAGCTCTAGAGTCATTAAAGTAAAAAAAAGATTTTGGCAAAATTTGTTCGTGAAGAACTTCTTACCTAACAAAGATAACGCCCATACTGTATACCCATCGTGTTTGTCTCGTCAAGGCAATTTTGAATATTACAATTTGATTATGATAGTCAACTTTAAAAATGACCTAGGTCAAGGTCAAGTGGTGACCCAAAGTAGGTATCATGTTGCATATCAGTAGATTGTCTTGACGAGAACAAACACACTGTGTAATTGCAGTTCTCTATTCTTCATTATGCCAGAATTGACGAAAGGTGTGGTGACCTCGTACCTCAGATTGACCCGTAATGTATCCTGAGCAAACTGCACTTGGAATCATACCATAATATCATATTATACATTCATACAAAGAAGTGAACTGATATCGTACGACAAAGGAAGCATTGATTATTTCTCCATGACTTTATATGGGATATCAAAAATTGACCGACCTAGGTCACCGATACAAAACAATCGAATAATGAAAAAATTGTAGATACTTATACCTTAATTAGACCCTAAAGTTTTGATATCGATCCTTAAAACTGTAGTCATGCAACCACCGCAAACGTTTGTAGGTAGGGTCACTTTACCTGACCTGTGACCTGACCTGACTGACACGAAACTTATTTTCGCAAAAGTCCGGAAAGAATCATGAATATTTATGCCAAATTTGGCGGCGCTACGCGCCGCTGTTTTTTCGTTATCTTGATAAAACATGAGGGAGGGTGTTCAAACACCCCCCAGTGGGACGCGGGTTAATAGGGTTCTCTGGCTTAAATGCCGTTTCTAAACACATTTAACAACTTTTATCTTTAGTCATTCAAAAAATACAGCTGTTTTGCTTTTTGTGGGGTTAAACCAAAATAAGCAAATCAGAGATAGCCATGCTACAAGCCTTGCCATTTGCTGTCTTTTACGTTTTTATATTGCATTTTAATTAAAAAATGTAACTTGTGTACGGTTTGTTAAGTTGAAGCTGATTTTATCGTCAAACTCGTGTGTAGTGAAGTCACTAAATTTGCTATATCTAAAAAATATCAAATATTTTTTCCTCCATTGCTCACAGAAGATATAAAATTGATGTGATAAAGAGTACAAACAGTTTCACGTAGATCGCGCCATTGAATTTTGAGCTATCGCAAAAAATTGTCAGGGGTTAATGTTTGCCCCCCTGTCAAGCGCGGGTTAAAATTTATGTGATGTGCAGTGCACTGTTATATGCAGCCAGTGTAACTAGTTCCTCTGTGCAACTGCATACTTACTCAAGTAGGTACGCTCCGTAGTTTTGTCTCGAGACGATCATTCGTGACAACAACTCATTCCTTTCGCATATGTATTCAAAAGTAACCGTGAATGGACAATGCCGACATCAACACACACACTGGATTAATCACCTTCATCGAAACACGCCCAATAATCTACAATCCAGTCTTTTCTTGAAATGCAACTCGTTCGCTCTTCATGCAAAGCACGAGTATGCATTTCAACGCTTACGCTTATGTGGTGTGTGAACTCATCCGGGAAAGCGACAATAGGTAAATGGAAATACAAGGTCTAAACGGATGAAAAACGATATGGGTGCTACCGTGGAAAGGCAACTATGAAAGCGAGGCACCAAAGAGCATGTTGCCATTAAATGACATACCAATCAATTACAATTCGAATCAATTCAAGCACATTAACATGCAAATATTTCCACTCTTATATTAATTGCTGACAGCAAACGCTCTTCATTGTAAGATGACAGTCATCACATATTGGCACACCGCACAGTTATCCCTTAGACACTACCACGTCACAACTTGGTATCGGTTGGAGCAACAAAGGAGTGATTCATCATACGGATACGGAAGACCATTCGGTGGTTTATTAACGCAAAATACATCAATTTATTTGTGTTAACAAAGTTGGAGCACCGATACGATAAGTGTATGAGTGTAAAGACCTAATATCAAAAGAATGGAATTATTCGACGTCATCTTGTCCACAGTTGTCAGCAATACCGCGATGCTTTTTATCTCGAGAAATGCTTGCTTGTATCTGTTCTGACCGAAGCCCGAAGGACATATATAACTCAACATTGTTAAATGTAGCTGATGTCAACTGTTTAAGCTGAACTCAAAGTTACAAGAAAAATACGTGTCTGTTGTTTCGACTTTCTGTAAGACTTGGTTTTGTCCCTCCTTGTGAGTCTAAGCCACAATCAAATTTGATGAGGGTTCTTTCCAAAATTGTTTAGTTGTCAATTAAGCCTCCCTATCCAAATGAAGGCATATATTTTTAAAGACTGGTCTGTGGTAAGTGCTATTTATGTCTGGTCTGTATTCATGAGCCAGTGTATCAATACATTAGTCGATACGGTAAAGCCTACAACTAAAAAAGACGTAGTTTGATGTGGTGTTACATGCAGGTTGAAAGCGAAGGTGTAGCGTAGTGGTACGTTGTCATGCTTGGCACTAAGAACTAGCTACACCGTGCTTACAAATTCAATATCGTCTCTGGTAACTTGTTTTCTCTTGGCTGGGTAACTCAATGTGCTTGGTAACTTAATTGAGTATTGGACTGATAAGCAAGGCCGGTTCCTGCCGGGCACGCACAGAAAGTCGTAGGCATTGTCATGATAGGCATAATACATAGAAGTATATTAACGTTGTTGTCTTTCGTCAATTTCGGCATGATTGCTCATTGAGTCTTGAATTATAATAAAACTCAATAACATGGGATATTTGTTAAAGAATTGTTTTATTTTGTGTCAATGTTTACGTACTTAATATTTAACACACTTGTCTTAAAGGAAAATACATCTACACTACAGTTTGAATATGACCGCCCGGTGACGCACAGTATACCAGACAGGGCGGCGTCGCTGTCTGGTCTGAGAGTGAGATCCCCGCTCAGCTAAAATGTCAACTGTCACCGACCTGTGAAGTACTCAACCAATGCATTTCGTGTACTCTTTGTCCAACACGCAGTGCATATTCGGTTACGGCGTACTTCACTGCATCCAATCCTGGCTTGTGTGGTGTACCGCCCGTCATGTCAGGTGTGTTGCAGTGCGTGGTTTTCAATTTTTCGGGCACTATCGGAACTCGAATCTGTACCATGTCCTGACATCAGGATGAGCCAGGATGAGTGGTAGTCATTTAACAAAATACAGTTTTGCTTTTGGGGGGTTAAACCAAAATTAACAAATCCGTGATAGCCATGTTACAGGCCTTGCCATTTGCTTGTTGGACGACACACCGCACCTGGGACAGCGTACACACAGGGCATCAACACACGCGGCGGCTTCATTCGGAGGATGATACTGACCCTACACGGGGCTGGTAACTGGCTCAGCGGACCTCTGCGCGCGACTAGTCCGTCCACACGTCGAGAGCCTTCACTGGCGAGCGGCGCTGGACCGGTGGCGGCCGCAGCCGCTAGATGCCGCTGTCGTCGCCCTCGCCGAATGACTGCGCCTCCACGATGACCGCCGTGTCGGTGAAGATGGGTGGGTTCCTGCCTCCCAGCTGCTGGTTCGCTAGACTCTCCTGACGGATGCCGGTCAGGAACGACGACTCCTTGCTGTTGATGAAGCCGCCGCCGCGCGTAGCCGCGAACGACGACTCCTTGCTGTTGATGAGGCCACCGCGCGTGCCCGCCGACTGGCCGCCGAGGCGCACCTGGTTCGGGCCCCCCTCTCCTGCCGCCTTCTGGCCAGGCCGGGCCGCCTGGAACCGGACCGACGTGACGGGCCCCTCGCTTTCCTGCGAGGGCAGCGCCTCGATGAGCACGGCGTCCGTCTTGGTGACGGTCGGTGGGTCACGAGAGTCGAGCCGCTGCTCCAGCATCTCGATCAGGAAATCGTTGTCCTTGGAGTTCTGCGGAGGGGACAGGCGGGTCAGCAGGGGACAGTATGGGTAGAGTGACATGTTGGGGAGGGGGGGGTGAACAGACGGTGGGCTGCAAACTGCGGAGATGTTACTATGACGCCACGTCCACGTCCAACGCATGATCGACCAGTATGACTGATCAGAAATCGGACGCCTGACGCGCTGTTGTGGTAGTACGACAGGTAACGATGAGAGTGACCGTGGTAATGGCCAGAAGTCTGGCAATGACCAGAAGCCGTGACCTTAACCGCGGGATTGTGACTGTGTCAATGGACGTTACAGTGACGGTGACGGTGACGGTGACGGTGACGGTGACGGTGACAGTGACGGACCTTGCCGATGGCGATGACGGTGCCGGCCGGGCCCAGCGGGCCGTCGGACAGTGTGCGGAACACTGGCTGGCTGACCCGGTGTGAGTAGCTGTAGGTGAGCGTGCCGCCGTTGTCCGGGTAGGTGACGCTGTACGACCCCTCGACGTTACCCAGCGCGTCGCGCGACTCCTCCTTGGTCTGATCCGGCCCGGCGAACCGGTAGCTGTAGACGGGGGACGGCCCGAGGCCGAACAGAGACTGGGCGCCCTGAGGTCGCGCCGTGACCACCGCCAGCAGACCCAGCACACCCAGCAGCATCTGCAGAGCAGGGGACAGTGGTCAGTGGTTGGCATACAACCTGTCATAGCGGCAACGGTGATTTTTAATTTGCTCATTCGTCCGAGTACCACCACCGGCATGCATGTTATTTTGGTACCACAACTATTCTGCTATAGGTATTGCGCAAAATAGATCAATCAAATACAAACACTATTGCAATGACTAATGTTTTTAAATGGAGTGTGACTCATGCTGGCTCTCATGACTCATGTATGTATTCAGCTCATTTCGATTCCGCAGAGTTGCACTGCTGAAAAATGAAGGTTAACTGATGTAAAACGGTCACTGGCCTGGAATTCCTGCTCTGAATCCTACTAAGTATCACGTCTAAATCACTAATGCCTGTAATTTCAGATTAGCCACAAGAGTGATTGTGATCGCTGCAGCCGCGCCGCTAAGCCCGCTCACGCCGTCGGGTTAATGTCCTGAATAGCCACGGCTCGGTGCACAGTTCGGAGTCAGGGCGGCTTGGTGTAGGTCGACACCACGTACTGCACCAGGGGTCGGATGACTCTGTAAGTGCCCCAGCTGCCACGCCCTTTCATGACACGGGCGCAAACGGGATAGTTCAGTTCCCGCTTGCCCTGCCAGGAACGGCCACGGCAACGCGAGTGTTTCAGTCCCCGCGTGTCCTCAGGCCACGGGGCGCCGGCACGGACCTCACCAGATAGTGTTCAAGTCCTCCCGCTGTCCCTCGGGACACGGGGCGGCACGCGAGAAAGTTCAGTCCCCGCTTGCCATCAGGTACGGGCGGCCACGGAGTGGTCAGTCCCCCCCACCACGGACGTTCGTTTTCAGAGTCCCCGCTGTCTCAGGACAACGGGGCAGCCCGGGAGTTTTAGTGTTCAGTCCCCGCTGTCCTCAGGACACGGGCAGCACGGAAAACAGTGTTCAGTCCCCGCTGTCCTCAGGGACAGGGCAGCACCGGAGTGTTTCAGTCCCCGCTGTCCTCAGGACACGGGCGGGCACGATGTTCAGTCCCCGCTGTCATCAGGGCACGGGGCGGCCACGGAAGTGATTCACGTCCCCGCTTCCTCATGACACGGGCGGCACGGCAAGTGTTCAGTCTCCCTTCATCGGGACACGGGCGGCACGGCAAGTGGTCAGTCCCCGCTGTCCTCAGGACACGGGCGGCACGTAGTGTTCAGTCCCCGCTGCCATCAGACAGCGGCGGCACGGGAGTTGTCAGTCCCCGCCTGTTCCTTCAGGGACACGGGCGCACGGAGTGTTCAGTCCCCGCTGCCCTCAGGACACGGGCGGCACGGAGTGTTCAGTCCCCGCCGCCATCAGGACACGGGCGGCACGGAGAGTTCAGTCCCCGCTGCCATCAGGACACGGGCGGCACGGAGAGTTCAGTCCCCGCTGTCATCGGGACACGGGCGGCACGGAGTGTTCAGTCCCCGCTGCCATCAGGACACGGGCAGCACGGAGTGTTCAGTCCCCGCTGTCATCAGGACACGGGCGGCACGGAGAGTTCAGTCTGGACGTGACTGAGTCAATGGAGTTTGTGTACAGTGTAGTGTAAATGTTCTTTCCACTTCATCGACACCACCTCTGCCTCTGGTCTCTGCCTGTCGGTGCTGCACGCAGTGAAATCTAATGCAATTAGTTAAAGCCCTCGCCCCCGGCATCATGGGCGAGGGCATAGTATGTGTTTCTTTAGATTTGCACTGCGTAGCAAGTACCGGCAGACACCACCGATGACATTGCTGACATTGAATCAAACGGTGCGCTTGAGCAGGCTTTTCATATACTTTTCAAGCTAGCTTCCGGGCAGACGAAAACAAACATCGCCCAGAGAAAGGAGGGTTTTATTCGAATAGTTACACTGAAAGAACTGCTACTAGCCGTTTTCACGAAGGATTTATTCGCCGGGCGCATCGACATCGGAGTGGTATCGATGAAGTGGACAGCATTTACACTACACTGTACTTCACGCAGGAAGCTGGTAAGTATACCTAATCCTATGGACTGCGAGTATACTTCACTGCATAGTGCATACACTGCCGGTCCCAGTGGCACAAAACCAAGGCAAGCGTGCTGAGTTTCGATGGTAATGCTCAACCCCTTTTCCTGTATACCTTTTTGAACTTAGGTCGCGGCAATATCTGTGCCTCCGCTGACCGCGCTGCGAGGCGACTCTATATCCGGTGTCTCGATTTAAGCATACGCCTGTGCGCCTTTGTCTCAATGTCTGTATAAGCGCTGTTACACAAATCGGGGTCATGCTGCTGAAAACTGGAATTGAGTGTCGATCCGATGATGATGATTATGATGAGGATGAGCAGCGACGCATTCTGATGTTATCCCTAGCGACCGCTACTGCAGGGCCGTCGCATTACATCATTGGGGTTTGTAGATTTTAGTCAAGATACGGTAAGAGGATTTCGTTGAGTTACGAGAAGCCTGCACATCAGGTTCTTTGGAAACAAAAGTAACCCTAGAAAATATTGCCAGACTTGCACGAATGCGGAAGACTACATCAAATCGTGCGAAGTTATTTTTGGCTGGAGAGTAGTTAATGTTAATTTGATAACAAGTTGGAGGTGTGTGTGTGTGTGTGTGTTTTTAGTTTAGGGCGCCGCAAACTTCCGGCGATATATGGCGCCCAAGGATTTATGTGTTAATTTACTTTACTCCCTAAATAAGGAACTCATGCTTTTTCTAACTGAGGTGGATACCACCTAAGCCAGCTCACACAATAACAGTGTCTGATTTGATTGCTTGCCGTGCCAGTAAATATTTATAATCAGGGGAAAGCAATAACTTTCTTCAACAGCCGGATGTCGGCGATGTATGAGGATCAGTGGAGCCCCGGCACCAAATCTCTTGCTGGCTTTGGTCATACGAGACCTTTTCCGCTCTTCCATCCTCCACATCTCTGCTGGCTTTGTCACACGGAGGCTTTCCAGTCTTCATCCGTCCACACCCTCGCGTCCCATTGCAATATAAAGCTGATCGAACCTCTAGACACTACCAAAAAACCTTGTAAACATCTAGTTTTTACTTAAAAACCTCTAGGATCTCGGACAATTACTTAAAACCTCAATATTTACATCTCGAAACTGACGACAAAACCTTCAGAGTTGCATGGTTAAACCTCTAGATTGGAGCAATTCTTCCTCGTCTAAAATCCAGCGATGTCCGCTATATGCCTTCTCCAAGCTTCTCCCCATCGGGCATACTCCCTCATCACTCACGCCTTCATACCGTCATGCTCAGCACCTGCCGCCAAGGCCTGCCCCCTCGCCATACTCGCTCACACTTCAGCCTTCATACGCGTTTCATCTCAGCTTGCGCCAGCCGCCCCATCGGCATACTCGCTCATTCACTCAGCCTTCATACCGTCATCTCAGCCTGCCGCCAGCCTGCCCCATCGGCATTACTCCCTCATCACTCAGCCTTACATACCCGTCATCTCAAGCCTGCCGCCAGCCTGCCCCATGGCATACTCCCTCACCACTCAGACTTCGTACCGTCATCTCATCCTGCCACAGAGCGCGAACCCAAGATGCACCGATATCAGCCGTTTGTTTTTCCGTTTGATACTCGTCACCAGCTGACTGGGGTCGTCCATGATTGACGCTGTTGTGTCTCCATTGTCTCCGCTGGGCCTGATGTTCTTCCATATGTGTCTGACGTGCGTCTCGGTCCCCTGTCCGGCAGATCAGCCGAGCTGCTGCTCTCTTTTGACAAGTTCACTGACCGTGACCTTCCTGGTGACCTTGGCGGGCGGGCGGGGCTCCGTCTGGGCACTGCAGCAGCTGCCGGCCGCCGTTATAGGCCCGTCCCGTGCCCATGGTGCGTCCGCCGACCCGCCGCCGCCCGCACCAGACAGCGCAGGAGCCGGCCACCTCTCCTGGACCTCTCACAAGATGACGGACGCGCCAGCCAGACAGTGGCCTTGATGGCCAGCGGCAGAGCGCGGCGCGCTGTCACCGGTCCACGAGCTGGACCCTCGCTGCCTCTACTGTCCCGTGCCCGGCCGGTCGGTGGTGACCCACGCCGGCTGACAG
Source organism: Semibalanus balanoides (assembly GCA_014673585.1). Lineage (NCBI taxonomy): Eukaryota > Metazoa > Arthropoda > Thecostraca > Balanomorpha > Balanidae > Semibalanus > Semibalanus balanoides. Next base: position 7,756 of record VOPJ01008869.1, on the reverse strand, counting down.
ACGACATCAGTGGATGGTCAGGGCATTCGGTTCCACAGTCTGGTTATGTGGTGCACAGTGCACACAGAGCCAGACGGGAGGTGTCACTTCCGGGTATCATGAGACTCACGCCCTGTTCCCACGAGCAGGGGCGGAACTTTATATGTGCCGGGGAACTTGTCTTCCTGAGCCCCTTCCTGTGGTTTTCAGTTGTGTAAGTTAGGTATAGTTTCCATTATATTACGTGAGGATGTGGTGGTTGTAGGCTGGGGACGAGGTAATGCGAGGATCAGCGGCAAGTAAAAAGGGTCAGGGTGCGGCTGCTCTATTCTGGCGGCGTGGTTTGTTTTAAGTCAATGATTCGCGTTGAAAATGACGAAGATGTGTACTGGCGATATCAGTTATTTAAAACTAATGTTATAAATACTTATCAACATATTTGATTGCATTTTACAATTGAAATGCGAATAAGAATCGCGCATTTTTGCGGTGATAATTGATTGTGGTTTTCAGTTAATAGTTAACCTATCCTTAAATCATATTTGAACTATGTGTTTCTGGTTAACAAAACTATCATCTTAAGATGGCTGTGCTGATTGAATTTATGGTTCTAGAACTATGCTCACATATAGCAATACAACAGCAATAATGACAGAGCTGCTATGTTCTGATGTCGGGCCCATGCTCCGACGCCGTTTAACAGTGGGGTGGATGCGAGCAGCCCCCGTCCACGAATCACAGGATCCCTTCACCGTGATGTCACCCTGGGAGTAAAATGTATTCACCCTGTTCGATCGCGTGTTAAAAGCACAAACTATAGCGAAGGATGACGACATAATTTTAGTACATAGAGCACCAACTATCCGTTCCACATATTCAATAATCATTATTGTTCGGTGAAATGCCCTGATGTATCGAATATATTTATTTAAGTGGAAATTTTTAGATGTTATAGTTGGTCCTGCAAAAAAAATGAAATGCAAAAAAAAAAAAAAATGAAAAGAAAAGCAAAAAAAAAATACCGTAAGTAAGGAAGTTCTATATAATATTTCAAAATATAATCCTTTTATCCTTTTGCTGCTAGATGCTACCAAGCAAGCATTGCTTGTTCCGTTGTGTGGCGATGGCATAGTGTTGCAAACCTCTAAAACCGTGATATTTAAGTTGTTTTGACCTCAAATAATCAACAGGGAAGGACATTAGGCTGGTGTCATTACATAGCTACGTCATGATTCCCTGTCATGCTGCTGTACCTATGTACTATCAAAACTTTGAGATGGTCTTAAACCGGGCATGCGCCAAGTACGTCGAATCTTCCTGAAGATGAATGGCGAAAATCGCCGTGCCATAAACGCTTTGGTAAATTTGCTAACATATTGCAAAATATTGATGCTAAATGTTCTGACGTCATCCTGGGAGTCGTTTCTCCCTCATGGGTAAACCTTATTAGGAAACGAATCTTGGATGCGAGGGCATCAAGCCTCTGGAGCACTGTCGGGTGCTATCGTCCGTTTGGACATTAACACATCTGACCTCTGGTTTTACATATTACGGGAGCGACAGATCTGTCGCTCCCGTAATATGTAAAATGCTTCTCGCTTCTCGAGAAGCACGTCCGACCGGTGAGAGCGTTCGCGGAAGAAGAGAGAGATCATCATACGTCATTGCAGGCCTGGCGCCAGCTCGGTCCCGACCCAGCACTGCTGCCGGATGGCGATAGCTGACTAGCCGTCGGCGGTGCAGCCGCTCGGGTTCATGGTGTCAGCAGAGACCCAGTGCAGGAATCGAATTATGAGACGATGACGGGGTGACGGGGACGAACAGCCTGTCCACGGATAAGGAATAAACAGGAGGCGCCGCTCCCCGGGTTTCCCCATTGCTGTCGGCGACAACGCAGTGCTGCCATATTCGCCCGGCGATTTCTTTCAGACAGGAAAAGACGCTCGGCCACCCGCTCCAGGCCGGAACCCTATGAGAGCCATTCATATGTTCAAATGTGATGTTGGCTCACTTTTGTGTTAATTTAAATATTAATACGTGCTATTTTAAATAGTCTATAGCTGGTCAAATAGCATCTAGCATCTAGCTTATCGACGTTTTTTCTTCATGTCTGGTTTCAATATAAGCCATGCCAAAAGCTTCGGTCGCCAAAAGCGTCGGAGTGGCGCCTCCTGTATATCCCTTCTCCGTGGCCAGACTATGAGTTGACCAGACTATGAGCCAGACTATGAGTTCCCATGGTCTCGCCAGCCAACTGACTAGACGTCTCGCCAGCCAACTGCAGCGGTGGTAGCCCCCAGACGGCGGAGAGACGCCCGTGCCAGACGCCGCGGCGGAGGACCCCACCCGCGCCCGCGGAGTGGTGGCTCCCCACCGTGCGGCTCGCGCCGGGCCGCGTCCAGACGGATCCGGGAGGAGCCGGCCGGCAGTCAGCCAGTCCGCCCGCGGCCCACACCTCATGGCAAGAAACCGTTGTCGGCATGCAAGGTCAGTGCCGCGGGGCGGCGGCCGCATCCAAGGTAAACTGGTACCGACTGAGACTGCCGGGCGGGGCCTCCCTCCTCTCCTGCCGGGAAGGCCTCCCATCTCCCTCCCCTCCTCCTGCCGGGAGGGTCTCCCATCTCCCTCCCCTCCTCCTGCCGGGAGGGCCTCCCATCTCCCTCCGCTCCTCTTTCTTTCTCTCTCCTCTATTATCTTATCCCGTCTTTCTCATCTCCCCCTATAACAAAAATGTTAAGTCCCGTTTCTGCCATTGCTGCTCACCACAAAAGGGAATGCCGTATTAACATCATGCTGCCGTTTGTGTATGTACAGAAGCATACATCACTGGACTCTGCATACGTATGCATTTTCCACATATCGCATGCGTTATCAAATACCTACATCCGGAGTGAATCCATCATTAGTCAGTAGTTTCTCGAGCGAAGTCTCTTATCTCAGCTGTTTTTAGTTGAGCGCTATGCAAATCCAACAAAGGCATTTTATTGAGCGCTAAGCCTCGTTGGGTAATCTATTGTTGATTGAGAGTTGCGTTCCTCAGATGTCTGTGCGAAGATGTTTGGCGTGATCTGGTTATTATGCAGTTATCGTAAGCGGATTGTGGTTTACATAAAAGATGCAACCTTCCTGCGTGATTTTAACACGCGCACTGAAGAGGGGTATGCCACTAACGCGCACTGGAGGGGCCTGGGGGGGGGACGGACTTTTGTCCGCTCCTAAGATCTCTAAAAGTATGAGAGATCTTAGGAGGGGACATTCAAACTTACAGAATAGGTGCTGTAATGATCTACATTTTCTGAAATTAAGGTGACCTTAGGTCAATATCTTCTAGGTCAAACGAGGTCACAAAGGTCAAATCTGGTCAAATGCCACTATTTTGGGAGTTTTACTTATTTGACGTCACAGGTCACCAAGAAGGGTATCCAAAATTGTGTTTGTGGTCCGGAGATGAAAATTGACATAGGCTTCCGAATGTCGTTTGAATCATCTCGATCCGACTGTTGGTTCCGAAGATTTCGCTTCGCTCACCTCGATTCTGGCCGCCATCTTGTACTTTAAATCCATATAGCTTAAAAACTTACAGACCGATGATCATTTTTGGGCGTCAAACGATCCGCTAATGTGTTGGCTTAAATGTCGAACAAAAACCATTGCCTGTTTTTTGTTTTGTTTTTTTAGCTTATCATGAAAAACATGTTGGGGGAGGCACAGAAGTATCTTCCTTCTCCAGTGCGCGTGTTAAAACCCGCGCGGCGCTGGGGTCTCCTACCGAACGCGCGGTACTGGGGGTATCTTTACCCCCTCGTATCTTCCGAACCAACAACCACAGCGAGACGCTCAAGGCGGCAATGAAAGTAAATAAATGGTACAAATCAAATGCATACCCAAAATTATTAAAATAAGGTCACATGTCAGGTCACTGTCCGGTCAAAGATGACAATTGATATATTTTAGTTTTTGGGCCATACTTTCCATTCAAAGCCTTATATTAATACTATTATCGCACAAAGCGATCTAAAATGTATACTTATCTGCCACATAAAGTCAAAGTGAAATTTTAAATAAACGTCAAGGTCAAGATCAGGTCATGAAACGTTACTGTTGGCAAGATGTCACGGAAGTCATGCGACGTATGTTATATGGGTTATTTTTCACGTATAATTCGATATTAGTAGCCATAAACAAACACCACCAAAGGTCAAGGTCAGGTCTTTTAAGATCAAATTTTATAATTAATAAATATAAATAAACAAGACATGTTTATTGACCAGTTTTGTCTCAGAAATACAGCATAAAAGCCAAAAAATGAAATTAAAAAACATCCCTTGTTGTTACCTATGCTTACGAAACCATTTTCCGTCAAAAACAATGGTATTGGGTTGAAATTTGGTTTTGGTATCTTGCATATTTAGTTCCCTCACATATATCCCGGTTTTTCATTTACATTGACAAATTTCGATTTTTTAGGCACCATTTTTTACTGGCAAAACAAATCGGAAATCCGAGACTGCCATTTGTAACACAATGCCATTTCCTTTTTTTGTACCTTTTGCTTACACTTTGCATCATTATTTGATGTACTACGATGCTGCAAACATGTATCGTTTTTCTATTCAAAAATGGCATGACGTGACGTCATTAAAACATCATTATCTCTTTTTATTTATTTAATTATTTATTTGCATAATCTCCTACAGGATAAACCATTAATGGGCGAAGTCACATATAATCTCTCCAATCTTCCTCGAAGAATCTTCCCAAAGCACATCATTAAATAAACAAAGAAATGAGAAGCCGTATAATTGATGCAGCATAAGGATACTAATCACATTGTGTGTCTCTATCTATCATTGTTTCCAAGTTATTGAGAAAACCCGGGAGGGGGTAAAATTTATCCCTAGCGCCGCGCGGGTCAAGGACACGTTGAAGGTTGAGCCTTTTGATATGCCTATTTTGTTCAAAACAGAATCAATGTTTTCCCGTTGGGACAAAAGGAAAGGCCTCCGCCTAAAACAAGGTAATTTTATGATACCAGTAAGGTGCTGTAGTTGGCGATTGAACGAGCGAAAAGGAAAGTATATGTATGATTAATTTGTAACAATTGATCGGGCAAGACATTTTCTTAGATATAAACCACGCACCGAATTCGTGAGCCTGTTGGTCAATGAGGGGGCCCTTGGTCAGCTTGAGGTTTCGGCTGGATGGCTTGAGGGACTGGGGTCCCTGAGCTGTATTTAATTGATGTGCTTAACACTAACAATGACCCCTTGCAAGACCTCAGGAGCCCTACTTCGGTCTGAGGGTGCCCTTGCCCTTGTCATGTCTGAATAGGCCCTTACGAGGTCTGAGAGGACCTTGTGTTCGTTGGGGAGGGCCCTTACCAGTTCTGAGAGGGCCATTAGGCTGATTTACGAGGGTTCCATCAGGCTGACAGAGGGCGCTCGGGCCATCCCCAGGGCCAGGCGGACTCCTCACCTGGGTCACCTGTGGCTCTGGTGACTTGGGTGTGGGTGGAGTCAAGGTAGTCTAAGGGTGGAGTAAGATATGTTGGCCCTCTTATGGACCATTGGGGGCCATGGTCCGGATGCCCATCCCCCTGCGACCGCCTTTAGGTGACGGTCAGCGCGGCGCTATATTGGCACTAGTGGTGCCAGTTTCAGAAAATATTTGTCCAATGTCCAACCGATGTCCAAGACCATGGTCATGGCCCGGATGCCCATCCCCCTGCGACCGCCTATAGGTGACGGTCGACCGAACACCGATCGGTGTTCGGACAAATTCAGATTTCCGAAAATGTTTGCACCGATTGGCACCACTAATTGGCACACAGTGCAACACCAATGGTCTATGCGGGGCCCCTATTTTACCGCTTCTCGATTTGGCTCAAAATTTATCTTTGCTTTTTCACCTAACATGGCAAATACATTAATGACCGTTGAAAAAAGTTTAAAGTTATGTTTTACCATTACAGAGTATGGCACCCGCAGGCTGGGTTTCTCTCAAGACGAGCTCAATGTTTCACTGCACCCGCCAATGCCACCACACTTCTTCTCGGGACGTTCCTACATCCTTAGTTGCCTGTCCTTCCTAGTTTACTAACTTGAAGGCCTTTCTCTGTGCACCTATTACCGTCACGAGTTTTAACGTTGCTGGAACGGCGGTGAAACGTCAATATGAATCCGCTATCACTTGGAGCTGACGTATTGTTGATTGCCATCTGTTTCCTTTTTGACGGCTACGAAATCCGACATAATCCTGTCAGTTTGACAAGCTGAGCACTCAGTGCAAGCTTCAGCAAATCTCGACCGAGTACACAACCTTGTCCTCGAGCCATCATCGGATATAGCGAGTCATTTGTTTGTCAATCAAAGCAAAGACTGGCGGTATCTCCGAAGCTGAACTCCAACCAGTAGGCGGGCTGCGCGCGCTCTCCTGACCGCGGTAGGCGGGCTGCCGTGCGCGCTCTCCTGACCGCGGTAGGCGGGCTGTGCGCGCTCTCCTGACCGCGGTAGGCGGGCCTGCCGGTGCGCGCTTTCTCCTGCCGCGGGTAGGCGGGCCTGTGCGCGCTCTCCTGGCCGCGGTAGGCGGGCTGCGCGCGCTCCTCCTGGACCGCGGTAGGTCGGGGCTGTGCGCCGCTCTCCTGACGCGGTCAAGGGGGCTTCGGCGCTCCTCCTGACCGCGGTAGGCGGGCTGCGCGCGTCTTCCTGACCGCGGTGGCGGGCTGCGCGCGCTTTCCTTACGGTGGCCAGAAAGCCGACGCACTCGCTGTTTTCAAATAAACTGCCTGACACCGTTAAACTGCAGTGGCAGATGAGTGATTTACGCGCCTCTCTTTAAGTAGAGTGACGGTTAATGGTTCCACGCTGGACGCTTCTTCACCCGTTCTCTCAGTATGTCCAGCATACCATACAACGGTACAGTTCTGTACCGGGCTTGAAGGAACTATTGGTTAGTAATTGGTTGGTCGTGGCGAATCAGGCGAATTTCGTATCAATATACGATGGAGAACAAAGCGCCAAAATTTGCTTCCATATCCCTTAGCATTTTCACTAGCAGCACGACTTCGAAAAGCTCTCAAAACTGTGCTCTTTGAATAAGTGCAGACAACGCGCCAAGCTGAACCCACATGTACCTGCAAAAATATGATGCTATAAATATTAAATTCGAATTATTGAGGTTTTCTCTAACAATTTAAACTATCTTGCAATCTTATACGTAATTGCTCAATGAAAAGCCACCGAAGGTGTTCGTACGGTTGTGCCTGGCAAATTTAAATTTGCTGAAGTTGACGAGAAATATTTCGGGTCTTCGCTCCCTTTTGGCAGCGAAATTAACTCAGTTGGGCACACCTGTGCTAATCGCGATAGATAAAAACAAGTGAATTTATATATGTATAGTGAACAGCTGAACTGCAACAATAATGTTCTTAATCGCAGTAGTTGTTGCTTGTGAGTTGTGTTTAGATACGATTCAGTCAAGGCCTATACAAACCTGTCAGACGGCCATTGTACAAACGCAAGATAAAGACAAGTTTCTGTACATTCCACTATGACGGGCTGCCTGTAAATTCCGCTATGTCGGACTGCCTGTACAGTGTAAATTCCGCTATGTCGGACTGCCTGTACAGTGTAAATTCCGCTATGTCGGGTGGCCTGTAGAGTGTAAATTCCGCTATGTCGGGTGGCCTGTAGAGTGTAAATTCCGCCATGTCGGGTGGCCTGTACAGTGTAAATTCCGCTATGTCGGGTGGCCTGTACAGCGTAAATTCCGCTATGTC
>VOPJ01008868.1:0-19507 GCA_014673585.1 Semibalanus balanoides | reverse complement strand
ACGACACCCGGTCCATTCCGACCGACTCCACCCTGAGTGGACGGTGACCCGTGTGGCCGGGCTGGGTCAGTCCTCACGACACCCGGTCCATCCCGACCGACTCCACCCTGAGTGGACGGTGACCCGTGTGCCGGGTCTGGGTCAGTCCTCACGACACCCGGTCCATCCCGACTCCACCCTGAGTCATTCTCGACCATCGATCCGGGCGGAGCCGGCCGTGCCCGCCGTTCCCGCCGTGCTGGCCGTGCCCGCCGTGGCGGCAGTGGACCCAGCCTCTCAGATCTAGCCGTAGCCCGGCCCTGACCGCTCGTCTGTTTACTCCCTCGCTCTCGCGCGGTGTCCCGTGTCCCGTGGGCTGTGTGCCGAGTGGTGGACCACCGTTGCTGGCCAGTGCCCGGCGGGGCCCACCGGCTTGCTCTGTCGTCCGTCTGGTGGAGGCTGTTCCGCGTCTGGCGGCCTGGCAGCAGCTCGACTCAGCAGTCAGGACGGTACGCCACGCTGTCCAGTCCCTCCTGACGGCGGAGTGCGTCGAGTCGTGGTGAGCAGAGCGGAGTCTGCGCGCGTGGCGTGCCGCTATCGTGGCCGACGGAGTGATAACCAAAGTGGCGTGTCGGTGCGTCATATAGCATCGGTATTTGCGGCGCACTATAACCCGAAATCAGCCGGGAGTAGAGCGGTTATAACTGCGTAGCACCGGTGCCAGCCGCCGCTGACCTGTTGATACGGGGTCCGTGACAGACCGGCCGCTGCGTCTATTCTGGTGACGGACAGAGCCTCGCCGCCCGGTGACGGCCTTGTCCCGAAACACGGAAATAGACACCAACAGAGACCGCTTTACCAGGGCTGGGCCATCTCAGGAACCAGCCGAGGATTGGCCGGTGCGTGCCAGATGGGCCCGTTAGAGCTATCGCGGTGTTATTGAATGTTGAGTCAACTTTGTAGATCAAGGTGGAAGTAAATGTTTTGTGTTGATCACATCGATACGTTTGCTTTTCGTTATTATTTATCGGATGTAACTGTCATGTGATGACGTGTGTAGTACACAGTGTGTACTACACACGTCATCACATTGAGTAATTTCACGTCGTCTGACAAAGCATGTTTTAAAATGGAGAGCTGACTACGCTGGAAGTCAATGCGAACGGAATTATTATCGTAAATATTGCTGCGTACTCCTGACCCATAGTCTGTCCGACGATGTCCCGTTGGTTTATGTCTGTCTGTCTATGTATTTATTAACCTCGTAGTAGCCGTCCCCTGTACATGGCCGAAGCCAAAGGGGTATCTGGACAGAGTCACTTTATGTTGGCGTTTGGAAGTGGGTAAGACAAGCATACATTACAGTTAAAAGTATAAATGAACATATTACAGTCCTGCATAAAAGACATGATACACTACAGTTAAAGTTATCCAAGTGAACACTATAACAGTCTTGCATAAAAGACAAGACAGTTAAAGTATAATGAACATTCACGCATGACTGCATCAATCAGCCCATCAGCGGCTCGTCATGGTCAACTAGGACGCCAGTCTCCCTTCAGTGCGCGCTTACACTGACTATAGCATGACGGTAAACTCCGGTGGCAGCGAGTTGTACTGGTCAGCGGGTCGGTGGACGAATTGCCTTTTCCCCGTACTGAGCCGCAGTATGTTGGGAGACTCAGCAGGTCGTCTCTGCGGGTGCTGCGCACTGTGGTTGGGTCGCTCGCGTTGTTAAGAAGCTGAGACGGCCAGAGACTCAGGCTGCCCAGTGCGACGGACCTTGTGTAGGAGTGTCAGCGTCTGTCTGTCTGTATGGCAGCCTGTCAGCCTGTCAGCCCTCCTCCGCTCCGCTTTGGCTTTAATATTTCCCCTCATATCTGACCCTCCCTCTCCCGTGTATGACCCTCTCGCATCTGACCCATGTCTGACCCGTCCTATGTCTACCGGCAGAGGGCGGGAGCGGCGCCGGCGGCCATCATGCTGCCCGTGCCGCTGTTCCGGCTGCGGCCGCTGCTGGCGCTGGATGGCGGCGCCTCCGTCCGACTGGCTGTCGCCCGACAGACCGACTCGGACACGGTGCTGGCCCTGCTGCTGGACTCTGACGCGCTGCTGCTGGTGCTGCTGCGGCCCCGCCGGCGGCCGCTCATCACACAGGTGGACATGCCCGACGAGCCGGAGAAGCGCGTCGAAGCCATGTGTCTGTGTCCGACCGGCGACTGGCTGCTGCTGGCGGTCTCCGCCGGGGCGCTGTTCGTCCTGCCGGCGGCGAGCGCGCTGCGAGGCGCCGCGCCGCCGCCCGGGGGCCGCCTCCGCGCGGATGACGCGACCGTGTACCCGCCGGCGGCGCACCCCCCGCAGCCGGCCGCGGTCGCCTGGTGGCGGCACGGGAACACGGACCTGGCCGTCATCGGCGGACGCCAGGGCGAGATCGAGTTCGTCGACCTGGCGAGTGGCGAGCGCGTCGGGGGCACGTACGTTCGTCGAGGCATCGCGCGGCTGGACATCGTCAGGGAGGAGTTGGAGGGCCGGGTGTACCTGCTCATCTCGAGCACGGCCGGTGGTGAGCAGTGGCGGCTGCTGCTCGAGCACCACGCGGCCGGGTACATCGTGCCGCTGGACGCGCTGCAGGCGGCGCCTTCTGCGGCCGACTCGACGGAGACGCCCGGCGAGCTGGTGAGGAACAAGCTGAACAGCCTGCGCCAGCTGTCACGCGAGAAGATCGGTTCTCTGCAGCAGAGGTGGGCCGACTCGCGGCTCTTCCGACGCTCAGTGGCGCGGGATGAGACGGGAGCGTGCGGGGCGAGCGGGTCGGACTGCGCGTCGACGGGGTCCGGAGCAGGGACCGTCTGCATGGAGGCGGACGGGCCGCGCACGCCCAAACCGGAGAGCCTGACGGGCCTGATCGGTGACACGCGCGTGGAGCTGCACGCGCTGCGCTCGGGTGATGTGCTGGCGGGGTACTACGAGCCGACCGGGACGCTGTCGGTACACATGGCTGACCTGGAGTGTGTGCCTCTGTCGATCCACAAACTGCCGCCGTCCGTCGGTCGCCTGCTCTACACAGACGCTGTGATTTTCGCCACGGACGCCGAAGCGTCGCGGCTGTTCCTCATCTCGAACAACTTCTCGCAGTGCGACATGGACATGCGGCGGTTCAACGAAGACTCGGTGTTGTCCGTGTTTGACCTGGAGCGCGGCGATGGGTTGATCGCGCTGCTGCCGACCACAGAGAGCGCACCTCCGGCCCGCCCGCGGCTCCGGCCCCATCTGCAGGGTCTGAAGCAGACTCCGATGCGGGGTTGTCTGGTGGTGACTCGCCGCGGGCTGGCCGTCTGCGAGCCGCTCACCACCCCTGAGGCGGCGCTGCTCGAGCTGGGCACCTCGGCCGGCGCGGGGACGCACCTCCTCGAGCGCGTGCACAAACTGTTCAGCGTGCCAGTCGGCAAGCTGTACGAGACGCTCGGCGATCTGAAGCTGGAAGAACGCGAGTTCACACAGGCGCTCGCGTACTACCGCCTCACGAAGAAGCCGCACATGGCCGTGGTGCACAAGTTCGCCGCGTTCGGCTACTCGTCGCAGCTGCTCCACTACGCCACCATCCTGCTGTCGGGCGTCAGCGAGGGTCTACTGCTGTCTGATCGGAGGCGGCTGTCGGACATGGCGCTGCTGGCGCACTGCGAGATGGCGCTGCGCTCCGGCTCGCCCAACGACGACGCCGCGCTCGCCAAGTTCCTGCGCGTCAACCGGCACTACGACGCCGGCCTGGCGCTGCAGTTCACGCTGCTGTCGCGCCAGTGGGACTGCGTGCGCTACCTTCTGACCGAGCGGCGGCAGCAGCAGCGGCTGCTGGCGTGTCTCACCAGCCCCGAGCCGGCGCCGGCGCCGCCCGGGGACGACCCGCTCGACCACGAGGCGGCGCACGACCCGGGCCTGCGCGCGGTGCTGCTGGCGCGGCCGCGGCTCGCCGGCCTGTACGTGATGAAGGTGTGTGAACGTGTGCCACGGCTGCCGCCGGCGGCACTGCGGCGTCTGGCGGCCATCACCGACCCGCTCAGCGCCGAGCTGCGCCCGCTGACGCACGCGCTGCTCGGTCAGCAGCCGTCACGCCGCTCTCTGTCCACGTCACAGGCGTCACAGCCGGCGCTCACCAACGGCGGCGGCCAGGAGCTGTGTCCGCTGGAGCCGGATGATCTGGTCGACCTGCACCTGCACGTGCTGCTGCACCTGGTACGCGCGGCGGGCCCGGGCCGCGCCGCCGTGCTGCCCGCTCAGGCGGAGAACGCCTGCCGAGCGGGCGCCGTGGCCGCCGACTGGCCGCCCACGCTGAGCGCGGGCTTCTCTCACGCGGCGCTCAGCCGGCGCGGTGAGCTGCTCGTCTGGGGTGAGAACAGCTCACAGTGTCTGGGCGACCCGGAGCTGGGGGCCGAGCTGGCCACGCCGCGCGCTGTGGACCACCTCGTGTCGGCCGGTGTGGCGGTCATCCAGGCGGCGTGCGGCCGCGCGCACACACTGGCGCTTACTACCGGCGGGGTTTACGCGTGGGGCGCCGGCCGGCTCGGTCAGCTGGGTCTGGGCGCGCCCGGGTCGTGTCCCCACCCGCGGCTGCTGCAGACGCTGGCGTACCGCCGTGTGGTGCGCGTCGCCGCCGGACAGTACCACTCGCTGGCGCTGACGGACGACGGCCGGCTGTGGGCCTGGGGATGGAACGTGTTCGGCCAGTGCGGCCACGCCAGTGTGGAGGACGTGCTGTGGCCGCGGCCGGTGCCGGGACTGAGCGGGCGTCGCGTGTCCGCAGTCGCTGCCGGTTACGGTCACTCGGCGGCGCTGACAGATGATGGCAAGGTCTTGGTGTTCGGCTGTAACGCCTACGGACAGCTGGGCGACGGCAGCTCGAAGAAACGCTGCCGACCGGCCGCGGTCGAGCTGCCCGAGCCGGCAGTGCACGTCGCGTGTGGCTTCTTCTGCTGCGTGGCCGTGCTGCGCTCGGGCCGGGTGTTCCGCTGGGGACTCGACCCGCAGAGCGTCAGGCTAGGCGCGCAGGCGCAGAAGAAGCGGACACAGGCGGCGGCGGCGGCCGCCGCCGCCGCAAACGGTGTCTCCAACGGGCCCGTGCCGGCCCCGCGGCCGCCCGGGCTCGAAGCCAGGAGCAGTCAGAAGACGGTGGATCTGCTGCGGGTCGTGGAGCCGGGCGAGGCGACGCCGTCGGTGCGCGTGCAGCTGACGGGCGCGACGCCGCCGACGGCGCCGGCCGGCCGGCCGACGCCCGAGCCGCCACCGGGGCCGCAGCCGCCGCCGTCGGCGGCGGCGTCCGGCAGCCTGGCGGGCACCTTCAACCCGGAGACGCGGGACCACCTGAGCCCGGTGGAGGTGGACACGGCCGACGTGGAGGGCCGCGTGGTGAGTGTGGCCGGCGGCGCGCAGCACACGCTCTACCTGACCTCCCGCGGCCGGCTGTACGCGCAGGGCCGCAACTTGGACGGCCAGCTGGGTGTCGGCGGTCGGCAGGAGGCGGCTAGGCTGTCGGAGGTGACGGTGCCGGGCAGCGCGCCGCCGGTGGCGGTGGCGTGCGGCGCGGACTTCACGCTGATCCTGACCGACGACGGCGCGGTGCTCGGCTGCGGCAGCAACAGCTACGGTCAGCTGGGCCAGCTGCCAGCTGCCGACAAGCTCGACGACGCCAAGCTGGTGCTGTTGAAGAACCGGCGGCTGCTTCGGCTGCCGCAGGGGCAGAACTCCTCTGACACGCCACAGCCGGTGGTGGCGGTCGACAGCGGGCGACGCTTGCCGCTCGAGGTGGCCTTCAGCCTGACGGAGCGACACGAGTGCGCGCTCAGTCGCCCGGCCGAGTTTCCCGGCGACGCTGAGCGGCTGCACGCGGTGATCGGCCTGTTCCAGAGCTGCTACGACTCGGCGCAGCTGCTGGCCAAGTGTCTGGACATGGGCTGTCTGTACGCGGCAGCGCGCGTCTGCTGCGTGGCTGGGAAGCCGGCCAAGGCTCTGCAACATCACCTGGCTGCAGTCCGCGCAGAGGCCGCCGCCGAGCCTGCCAACGGCGGCGGCGTGGAGGCGCTACTGACCGCCGCCTCCGCGGTCACCGCCGAGTACCTCGCCCTACCAGTGGACGGCTCCGTGGCTGGCAGCGTGCAGCTGCGGCAGCTGCTGCTGGCGCTGGTCGCCTTCTGGCTGGACTGCGAGCTGCCGGTGCCGCGGCTGGAGCAGCTGCTGGAGCCGCAGCTGGAGCGGCTGGCGCACCCGCTGGCCGTGCTGCTGTTCGGCGGCAGCGCGGACATGCAGCTGTCGGACGGCCGCATCGGTGCGCTCTTCTCGCGTCTCTCCTCCGGCTTCTGCGTGCGGCTGTGCGCGCTCGTCTGCAGCCAGGTGAGCGCCGGCCGTATCTGCCGCGAACTGCTGCCGGCGCTCGGTGGACTGGTTCTCCCGGCGGCCGCGCAGCCGGTCGCGCCCGACTCTGTACTCGACTCGGTCATCTGTCAGCTGTTGCGACACAGGGACGGCGGCGTGCAGGTCTCCGAGGCGCGACTCGCCCAGCTGGCCACCGCCGAGCCGCCGCCCGCCCAGCTGGTGGCCTTCTCATGCGGCCACAGTCTGAGCTCGACCGCGCTGAGGGACGACGCGCTGCCGGAGTTGCGCGTGGGTCTGTCGTCGCTGGGGCGGGCCGTGCCGCGCACAGCGGCGCTGCTGATGGCGCAGTATCGTCAGCTGGATGGCTGCCGCTGCGCCTGCCCCAGCTGCGTGCTGGAGTACGTACAGCGCTGTGTGGAGACGGCGGAGACGGCGGAGACGGACCAGGAGGAGACGACTGATGGGGAGGAGGAGGAGGAGATGCTATAGCTGGCGGCCGGCGGTCGGCCGGCGGAGGGACGCTCGTGCAAAGGCCGCTGCCTGATCGCCTGACAACAAGGTACGAGGTGATGTCAGGATGCTGCGGCTGTGACGTGCCGCCTGGGGATTTAATTGTGAATAGTGGGAATCATTGCCAGTTACGCATGATATGACCTTCGTTGGGTAATGTTCTTATTCGTGCAAGATGCAATGTAAGCTATGGTTTATTTTTAGAACAGTTTTGTAGTTTCGTAATCCGAATACATTACTGATTTGCGTTGTGCAGTCATGCTATTCAGTACTTAATTCGATTATTTGGATGATAATTAATGCGTAGACATTTAGTGTAATCGGCTTGGTTAACTGCCAACGACACGACATGTTTGCCAAAGATTTCATCTACTTGTCTACATCCGTTGTGTTCCGTTGTTGTCGCCTCTCTGACCCAGTCGCTCACACCGTCGTGCTCCTCGTGTCCGCAGGACCTGACCGAGTGAGCTGCCGAACGACATCGGCGTCCCGGTGACACCTGTGAGTCAACACGTCCCGGTGACACCCGGTGACACCTGGTCACACCTGGCGACGCCCGGGCCTCATTGGAGAGTGACACCCGTGCGGTTCTCTGTTGCCACCTGGGGACTTTCTCGGGTCGCGGCTCTCTCCGTCTAGTCCGCCTCGCGCCGTCGCCGGGCCGCCGTCGCCGTCAACGTCAACGTCGCCGGGCCGCCGTCGCCGTCAACGTCTCCGGACCGCCGCCACCGCCGCTGTCACCGCAGTCGCCGTCGCGGTCGCCACACTGACGAACGGAACGTGTAACTTGTCTTCACTGCAGTGCGTTGTGAGCCGCCGGAAAGCGCGGGCTGCCTCAGAGAGCTTCGCCTTGCGGTGGCGACAGACTAGTTCGCATAATTAGTGCCGTGTGTATGGTGAGATCTAACCCTGTGTGCGGAGGATATTGTAAATGGCTGTTCTGCGGCCGATCGCGTGGTGCTGCTATGGTTTGTGGAATACGGGAGATGTCGATATGTTGCCAGTGGGAAACTGTGGCCGATAAACCAGTTCTCAGGGGGAGATTGAGTTCTCTTGGCTGGTCGGGGACGGCCGGTGGCTGTATATCATTGTCTCAAATGCGGCTGTATCATTTCAGACTATTTAACACGAGTCGCACAAGCCAGTGGAGTCCGAGCTACCCGGGACATCTTTCCCGCAGCGGCAGTCTGTATGCGTCGCTCTCCGTGTTGGTGCCTTTACCGCAGCGTTACCCCGCCCCCCCCCCCTCAGTGTACCCCGTAACCCCCCGCCCCCCCCCTTCCCACTTGATCCCTGAACCCGACGCAGGAGTCCAGACCCGGCTT
This sequence comes from Semibalanus balanoides, assembly GCA_014673585.1. Classification (NCBI taxonomy): domain Eukaryota; kingdom Metazoa; phylum Arthropoda; class Thecostraca; order Balanomorpha; family Balanidae; genus Semibalanus; species Semibalanus balanoides. Next base: position 11,330 of record VOPJ01008868.1, on the reverse strand, counting down.
GGTGCCGTGCGCGGGGCGTTCAGACTTCTCGCAATCGGTGGCTACTGCGGGGTGACGACCCCCCGCACACGCACCTTGTTGGTCATTGGCAGCGGGTGTGCCCCCCCCCCCGCCCCGAGTGCTGTGCCCCTCCCCACCGCGATCTCCCACGGTCTGTGCCGCGGCGTGTGGCGTGCGCGCATCACCAGCAAGTACTCAAGCAGCCTTGGCGGTGCTGGGCTCCGCGCCTCCCCGCCCCCGCGGAGCGGGCGGAAACGTATCGTGCTTTCAGTTGTTTGTTGCTGAGCGCTTGTGTACGTTGAATAATACATGTTATCTACCTTTGGCTGAGGTTGTTGGTGAGGAACTGACGGAGGTATACGGAGTTTGGTTGAAAATATATGCAGCAAACGCAATCATTTTAAATAAACTTCAGGTTTTAAGAGAAAATTGTGCTTGTGTTTATGCCAAGCAGTAGCAAAACAGCCATTCAGGTGTACGTACTGAACCTGCGGTGCAGTATGTTGAAGTTGTGGGACTGTTAACTAGAAAAGATACATGTGCAAGGCACATTTTGATCGCAATATGTAAGAACCTTCGCTTGAAAGCTCATAATGGTCATCATTGAGTTCTGACTGAGAAGTCAGCGAAAGCCTGTCAAGAGAGTTACAAACGAGATCTTACTTCATTGTTAAGTACATAGACGTAGGAGCCTATGGGGGCCAGGGGGGGGGGCAACTGCCCCCCAACATTTTCGGATTTTAACATTACGCCAAGACGTTTGCAATGGAAAGAATCACTTTCAAAATGCATTTTGCTCCCCCCCCAACTTCAAATGAGCTTCCTGCCAAGGGGCGTAGGGACTCATTTGAAGTTGGGGGGGGTCCGAAAGGCATTTTGAAGTAAAAGCCTCTTTCCATGCAACGTCCTAGGCGTTAATGTTAAAATCCAAAATGTGGGGGCAGTTGCCCCCCCCCCCTCGGTTTCCTACGCCCCTGGTTAAGTTACTTCAAATTTTGCTTAAGTTCAACTCAGATGCGTTTTTTTTTTTTTTTTTGATGATCGGCGTGTGTAAATAAAGCAGCATTCGAACTTTTCTCGTGAAATTCACTAAAAACTTATTAGTAACTAATTAAACTTCAAAGATATAAGCTGGACTCATCAAGCAAATCGAAACCACAGACTGAATTGCTGTGGACTCACAAACAGCTCCTATACATAAAACGTATTAAATTAGCTTAAACTTTAAAGTAACGGTTCTGGGATCCGCTACGGTATACGGGTTTGTGGGCTTTAAGACGGCACCTCTACTTCGCACCTCTTCTTCAAAAGAAAAATAAATGTATTATTGCGATATTGTTTGAGAGGGTACTGGCAACGTGGATTCTCATATCGGGAACACCGAAAGTCAATTAATGGCGAAATCAGATGAATTCTGGAAAAGTTTTCCTTTAAAAAACAAATACGAAGTGTGTAACCAGTTTTCTGCCGAACTGTCGTCATATGATTTATTCAGGAACGTTATAAAGAAACTGTTATTTCATCGGGTATTCACCAGTTTTTAAGGGCGTGTGTGAGACAATGGAAAGATTTGATCTTAACAAAACTCCTAAAATATTTTACCCTATTTTGATTTTTGATTTCAAAGTAAATGAGAAGGAAATATTAACATTTAATTTATTATGTCTTAATATACTCTTGATAAACTACACTTTTCATTCCTGGCGCGTCTGAGACGATAAATAAAATCAAAACAATCGAAGTTTTTGTTGTGGTTTTCAGGGCAACTTTGTTCAGTCCCTCGGTTCAGTCGAAAGGGTTCGGAGCCACGTATTGACGTAGCGTTCAATTTAAGTCGGATTTTTTCTTGAGAAGTGGTTGCGAGGTGGACTGTGTCACTGATCCCCCATATAGTCATCTGAAAGGTACCTACGAATCATTTGTAAAAAAGGGCTCCTTGAAGCGTAACCTGAGTTGTGTGCCTTAGGTACCTACTCGCTGATCTGGATCTGCAGAACATTGACACCGAGGGGCTTTGTGAAATAGGCGCGCGCCTATTTGTTTCAATTGCTTTAACTTGTATGTATTTTTCCCTGGGAACAATTGTGCACTTACATTATCAAACCTTTTCTTATAAAAAGTATAGGAGACTAGGAAGGAGCTGTGTTATGGTTTTGTAGACTGTAACACTTTAATGACTGGCTATTTGCATGATGGTAGCTCAACTAGTGAGTCCTAGACTCATAAGATCTACCATAATTTATGAATTCCACCTTTTTTTAACACAACATATCTCACAATGTTAACGGTGAGACTGTTCCAGTGCCTTCAACTGGATTAGGTTAAGGCTTCATTTTCTCCTCAGGTCATTCCCTTGCCTCAAATTAGATTGGCTTTAAGTCTCCACGTACCTCAACTAGTTGAGAAAAACCTCCATTGCTCAGTGAGTGTCTGAGGTTGGTGGAGGAAAGTCAACATTATGTTACAACAGTTCTGGCACACCGTTACACATCAGTGGCACACTGTCCATCCTGTTTGAATTGGAAATCTCCACTGTCTGTTCCTGTGCTCCACTCCACTATGGCTTAACTGGTGGTATAGCAAGTGTCGATAAATTGAAAATTGAATCAACTGAAAATTGGGCTGACTGTTCACTTCATTCTCATTCTCCACACTTCCAGTAAAGTGATAACAAATGGACAAAGTAAAAAAAACATGGTTGGTAAATAAAATACACTAACTTAGGAGGTAATATCACTCTTATAGCTTCCTGACAAGAGAAAGAGTGACATACTAAGCGATTGAAAAGCATTTTCAGCCTGTAAGCTGTCCTGTTAATGTAATTTTATTGTCATGTCTGCACATCAGATCATGACCACAGTATAATTTACATTTTGACAAACATCAATAAACTGCTTATTATGTAAATGGAAAACAACAATATGATATCTGTGATCAGCTGGTAACATTACTCATATGGTATACCCTACAACCATGCAACCAACAACCATAACACAGGAGACATCCTAACACTAAATTTGTCATGCTATTAGTCATGCTAGTCGTGCTGTCATGCTATTATGTAGACAATAATGACACCATATTGTCAAGAACATGACAAGTATGTTGTCAGGATGAGTGGTGTTATAGTTGTTTACTAAATGTCCAATTATTAGCCATGCATATGTAAAATATTGAAAATGTCATGCTATTGGCAGAGCATCAGAGCTAAGTGCATTGGTAATGTCTACACCATCAGTGGCATGAAAGTCCTGATGTTGATGTGTCTGTTGTTATAGCTGTCTGCGCTTCTCTATGTTGTAAACATCTCATGTGTCTTTCCATGCTATTGCTGTTGCCAATACTCCAACCAAGCTGTGATCAGTTTAATATTTACTAGTGGTGTCTAGATCAGCTGCCCCTGACTGCAGAATGATCCACCACTGGCTGCAGAGCATAAGACAGCTTTTGCCACTCCTGGCACAAATATCTGGCACTCCTGGCACTGTCACTGTGACTTCCAGCACCTGTTGGGGGTTCATTTTTTACACCCCCCCCCCCGAGTTTTTTAGGAATAGCGGGAGATCGGCGGCGTGCGTGCCGCCAAGTTTTTATACAGCTGTTTTAACATCAATTGCCCACACTTTGTTAAAAAAATTGACTTCAGGTCAGACATGTGCAAGGATCTGAAAGTAGGATATATGATCCCAGAGGATCTCTTGATAAAAAGCAATGTTGGATCTTTGATCCCACTGGATCCCATGACAAATTACAACATTGGATCTTGGATCCCAGTGGATCTTTCGATCAAATTTTGCAACGGATCTTGGATCCCACAGGATCCCATTATAAACAATGAAAATGGATCTATGATCCCAACGGATCTCGGATCCGACAGGATCCGACATGCATATTATGCCATAATTATAGTGTTCATCGACAAAATCGAGCTAAAAGGCATGAACCCATGCTAGTTGCATTAACAACGAATGAAAGGTACTGAAATTACTTAAAAAATTGGTTACGAAAATACACAAATGTATAATGGCGGATCTGGGATCCCAGTGGATCCCAATGCAAAAGGTGTCTGCATCTCGGCATCCAGGCGGAGTCTTCGACAAATATTGAAGACAGATCGTATGATCCCAGTAGATCCATCGAAATTTGTGAAGGTGATCTATGATCCCAGCGGGATCCGGGAATCCAGATCCCACAGATCAGATCCCGAGATCCGTTTTTGGGATCCGAGCACATGTCTGCTTCAGGTCATCTCAGGTCAGGTCACCAGGTCACATCAAGTGACCTTGTCTTCCTAAATGCTTGTGATAGTGTCTAAGCCACAGTTCTTGTCCGATATATTTGAAACTTGCAGGATTTCTTTAGATCATAAATACCTACAACTGGTGCATCTCGGATTTTGTGCATCGGTGACCTAAGGTCAGGTCAATTTCCTGACCTACTCATTATAAGTGAACAGGAAAATAAACAAACGCTTTCTATTCAGACAATAGGCATTGGACCAGGCTGATTTTTTCAGAATAATGCTATTTTAGCTCATTCTAGATGACCAAGGTGCAATTGTTGCTCAGTGATCTTTACCAGGTCATCTGAGGTCATCTGAGGTCATCTGAGGTCATCAGCAATGATTTGCTAATAACTATTGATAGCATAAAGATAGAGACGAGCGGATGACACCACTGTGTTTGTCTTGTCTGGTCGCGTCGCCTCATATGCAGCATGACATACCTGGGTCACCTTGATCTGAGATCAAATTTTGAAGCTGACCTAACCGGGTCACCATATATATTTTTCAAAGCGCCGCGACCAGACAAACACGATGGTGTTAAAATAATTGCTTTGTCGTTTTTAGATGAAAAGCTATTCAGGACAACATGTTTTACCAAAAATTGATTGTTTTGCCTTTGATGACCTCTGGAGCCTGAACTATTGACCTGAGCTCAATTTTGCTGACACCCAATGCAATTTCATTTTTGAAGAGCTTTTGATTTTTCTTTCCGTTTGTTCCTAGCTAGCATAGTTCCCGAGATAACTAGGGGTAGTTTGAAACGAAGTCCTAAAACTGGAAAATTCGATCTTTGATGACCTCTAGCGACCTCAAAATTGACTTGAGCTAAAATGCTCTCTGCACCTTTTAATGTCTATGTCGAGCTTTCGAACGCTTTTCTGCGTCCTTCTATCCCTTTTAGTTTTCGAGTTAGATGGGGGTCATTTTGCCCCCCCCCCCCCTCCCTACTACCATGGCGAAGTTGTCTCGGAGGCCCACCATGGCGCGGGTTTTAGGCAGCCCTTAATGTTAGTGTTGTAGTTGTGAACCCCACCCACGGTCGTCCCTGGAGCTGTTCCTGCGTTGGCCGTCGGACAGCGAGGCCCCGCCCTCACCGTGGTCCCTTGAGCCGCCCCTGCGCAGCTACCGCCGGTCATGGCCCGCGGCGGTCTCCGGCTGGCCTGGCGGCGGGCCGGCCACCCTCGGGTCGGAGCTGGGAACGTCTACACGCGTAATGTATAAATGTATACCGCTGTGTTTCGTATTTTGTTCCGGTTAATAATAATAATATGGTTGAAGGTGTGGCCACCGTTTGACCGAGACCACGACAGCTGTTTGTTTTGATGCGATTACGTTAGCGATTTAGTTACCATTTTAGCAAATATAGTATAAATCTAACCATTCTATGACTTTGTAGATAACTCGTTGTGATGACTGTTTTCAGCTTCAACATGGGGCAGAGCCACAGTGGCAATGCTGATAAGGATCCGAAGCTCCTGTTCTCCCCAGAGTCGCAAGACAAGCTGAAGGAAGTGTTCCTGGATGCTTCCATTGGGGATGAAAAAGTGTGCCTGGTCAAGGGATTGCAGGTACTGTAATTTATAGTTCTTACTTTGCATCATGTGTTATTGGTGTTACCTTTGCTCTGAATTGAATGTAAAATATTCCACATTTTTAAAGTAACTAATTGAATTGAGTGAAAGCAAGAAAATTATATTTTTCATGTAAAATAGGCCATCTGATAGTGTTTTAACATCAGTACAGGTCTTCCATTTGTTGATTTAAGAAGTTATAATGTAGAAGATAGGGTAGTTTGTATGACTATTATAAAACCGCTGTCTGCAATGCTGCCACTATTGTTCTAACGATTATTTTCCAAGTTCAGTTGTGAAACTTAGCCACTAATATGGGTATATTCCTATAATTGCATTGCCTTTTCAATGCAGCTTTGCTTGCTCTTATCTTTTAACTGTGCCCTATCTTTGGAACTTATCTTTGATTGGAGCTTATCTTTGATCTTTCGAATTGTTCCAAAGGTCTTCTGTTGGTCTGATAAACATTCATCATGCTGCTCATCAGATCTGAAACACATGCGTGTTTGGTTTAAATTTACGTTCTGAATCAACTCCCAACAGTTATCACCCTCTGCCTCTTTCAGGACTGTCTGGGCCGCGTCCTGCACTCGACGATCGCCACCCGGCTATGTCACCAAATGAAGCCGGACGGCGCTGGCAAGATCGACTACCAGTCGTATGTGTTCCTGGCCAACGCGCTCTTCAAGGCCACGCATGACAAGCGCAGCGCGCTGGTGGAGACGCTGGCCCGCGGCGACTCGGAGCATGTTGACATGCTCGACCTGCGGCATGTGAGTGTGCAGGATGGTCCGGGGTTGGAGAGGGAGGTATTCGGACGGAAGCCGAGGCGGGTGAAAGTCCGTGTTGTTCAGTTGGAAGTGTCCGCCGACCGGGTAAAACAATGGCGGCAGCTGTAAACAGGCCAGGTTGAATCAGGAGCTGGGCGAATAGCATTCCAAACATCAACCACGTTAAAGGAAACAGTTCACCTTTAACATGGGGTTTTGAGTTGAGATAGCCAAGTTGTCCCTCATACTCAAATGACTTGAGACGCTTTCACATTTACATAGATAGCGCGCCCTTAAGTATTTACCTTAAGTATTTACCTTAAGTAAAGGTAATTAATGTACCCTTTCGAGTATTGAGACCCTTTCCTCAGGTAAAACTTAAGCCCCAATAAGCAAACGAACATTTACATAGAAACCCCTTAATTAATAAATACTAGAAGGCCAAAATTTATATAGCCATCAATTTATATAGACTTAATCCCTAACTTTACCCCCACCCTACCCCTACTTTTTCCATACCCCTACCCCTACCCCTACCCCTACCGCTACTCCTAGCCCCTACCCCCTATCCAGACGGACGCCCCAGAGCACGGACAGTGAGTGACGGGGTGGACACTGGACACTACACATTCCTTGTGAAATGTAATGGTGACGAATACCTGCTTAGAGCAAGTACGGTGGTGGTTCTAAAAGCGTATTTTCCGACATCTTCAACAAGCTCTTGGGAAAATACCGTCTTGTATACGCCTCGATCCCTCACTAAATAATTGACGTGATTAAGACATTGCGTGCTTCTTAGCAAATTAATTTCGCATTATTCTGAGGAAAAAACTGAGTTTGAACCAAATAACTGACATTATAATTGGCTTTTTGCGCGTAAATATATATTTGTGTGACTTACTACTTACATGATAATTCATTTCTAGCTTCTCTCGATCATTTCTGAGACTTTTGACGTTTTTTTAGACGAACTGTTTCCTTTCAACCTTCGCTTCCAAATTATGAATGAATCGGAGTTACGCGATCGGGTTGTAGGGCAAGGGTTCACACAAGCTCTGGTGATTTATGACAGGAGTATGTTTTGTCAGATAGTCAACTGCCATCTGTTTAGTGTAACCAAGCTACAGGTTTGTTTATCATCTGATAGAGCACTATCTTGCACCTAACTGTAATCGACGTGTGCAGAGAGATACCCAGCCGAACGCTGTGTTGTCATTGTTTGTCACGGGAGTTGACAAGGCGACTGCGCAGCACGCGCACTCGACTCACGCGACTCGTCACGTGAGCGACTAGTCCGACGTGGCCGAGTGTTTCGCATGCACGCCGCCTGGCGGCGCCACCGCTATCTGCATGTGCGCGTGACTCGCATGAGGGACAGACGGATAAAGGAATACCTTTGAACCGTCACGACTGTTGGGGCAGAGTACAGTCATCGGTAATGACAAGTTTAAGTACGTAGTTGTTTAGTACGTAGTTGTAAGTACGTACAGAAAGGTAGCGAACAATGAAATACGGGAGCGTCAAGCTTATATGGATTGTATGGTAATCGCCGCGCGCTCGAAATGCAGATGAAATGCCTCATCTATCGAGCGTTGACTTCTAATTATCGCATCGTCCACTGGGTGTGAAAACCTACCTAAAGTCGCAGCAACATTATGAAGTAACAATACTGCGTATATATGATGCCATAGATAACAGTAGACCTGTTAACAGTAACAGTAGACCTGTAAAACAGTAGGTCTACTGTTATCTATGATGGTGCAAATGTGATGTATTTTTAGTGCGTTCATTTTTGTGTCGTTGTTGTTCACCTTTGCATGTTCATGTCCTCCTGCAGTATGTGGAGAAGATGGTGCTGTCGTACGTGTCGGTGATCAAGCTGAAGGACCGGCCGAACATGGAGAGTCTGGCGAGACTAACGACGGCGCTGCTGTCTGAATTCGACGACAAGGACGCGTCGGTGCCGGTCACTCAGGTCAGGACATGGGTCAGGTGGAAAGGTCACATGGGTCAGGTGGAACGGGTCAGGTGACAGAGCCAGACAACGGGGCTCATCAGATCAAACAACGGTATTTATTGTGATTAGGTTTAAATGCGTCTGTTTTTATTATAAATTTAGAAACGATAGTGAAGTCTTCCTGAGGCTCTGGGAAAGATGTGTTTGAAACCGGCAAGGTCGAGTCGTCATATCCTCCGTCTAGCGATCTCCCGTCGCTGTACTGCCTTACCGCTCCCTGTCGAGTCATCACCTATTGACTCCCGGCTCCCTGCCGAACATGGAGTCATCACCCATGGACTCCCGGCTCCCTGCCGAACATGGAGTCATCACCCATCGACTCCCGGCTTCCTGCCGAACATGGAGTTCATTCACCATCGACTCCCTCTTCCTGCCGAACATGGAGTCATCACCCATTGGACCGCGGCTCCCGCCGAACATGAGTCATCACCCATGGGAACTCCCGGCTCCCTGCCGAACATGGAGTCATCACCAGGACTCCCTGCTTTCCATGCCGAAACATGGAGTCATCACCCATGGACTCCCGGCTCCCTGCCGAACATGGAGTCATCACCCATCGACTCCCGGCTCCCTGCCGAACATGGGGTCATCACCCATCGACTCCCTGCTTCCTGCCGAACATGGAGTCATCACCTATTGACTCCCGGCTCCCTGCCGAACATGGAGTCATCATCCATCGACTCCCGGCTCCCTGCCGAACATCGGAGTCATCACCCCATGACTCTCGGCTCCCTGCCGAACATGGAGTCATCCACCCATGACTCCCTGCCGAACATGGAGTCATCTCCCATCGACTCCCTGCTCCCTGCCGAACATGGGTCATCACCCAGACTTTCGGCCCCTGCCAACATGGTCATCACCCATTGACTCTCGGCTCCCTGCCGAACATGGAGTCATCAACCCATTGACTCTCGGCTCCCTGCCGAACAAATCATCACCCATCGACTCCCGCTCCCGCCGAACATGGAGTCATCCACCATTCGACTCCGGCTCCCTGCCGAACATGGAGTCATCATCCATCGACTCCCGGCTTCCTGCCGAACATGGAGTCATCATCCATTGACTCCCGGCTCCCTGCCGAACATGGAGTCATCATCCATTGACTCCCTGCCGAACATGGAGTCATCTCCCATCGACTCCCTGCTCCCTGCCGAACATGGAGTCATCACCCATTGACTCTCGGCTCCCTGCCGAACATGGAGTCATCACCCATTGACTCCCTGCTCCCTGCCGAACATGGAGTCATCACCCATCGACTCCCTGCTCCCTGCCGAACATGGAGTCATCTCCCATTGACTCCCTGCCGAACATGGAGTCATCATCCATCGACTCCCGGCTTCCTGCCGAACATGGAGTCATCATCTATTGACTCCCGGCTCCCTGCCGAACATGGAGTCATCACCCATTGACTCCCGGCTCCCTGCAGGCGGACATTGACTCACTGACTCCCCGCTCCCGTCGTGACTCCCCCTCCCCTCCCCCTCCCCACAGGAGGACATCGAGTCGTGGCTGATGCGGTGCCCGTTGTTCGCCGCCATCCAAACGAACGTGTTCCGCGCCGCGTTTAACCTGGACATCCCCCACGACTACCGTAACATCCTGCCGGTGAAGCTGAACACGCCCGAGGACTACTCGTCCGCCCTGGGACCGCTGGAGCAGATGTTCGTCAACTTCGCGCTGCCGCAGTCCCAGCGTGGCCAGTGGCGGCTCTTCTTCTCCAACAGGATCCACGGACAGAGCTTCAGGTAGGAGGGGCGGGAAATGGGGTCACTGAGGTCACTGGGGTCACTGAGGTCACTGGGGTCACTGAGGTCACTGGGGTCACTGAGGTCACTGAGGTCACTGAGGTCACTGAGGTCACTGAGGTCACTGAGGTCACTGAGGTCACGGCGGATAGGGGTCGCTCTGGTTAGATGCGGTCTGTGTTTGATCAGTGGTCAGTGTTCATCGTTTCGATTTAGATTCGATCAGTGTTGATGTAGTGGTGACTGGTGTATTGAGGATTTGCGGCGTTGCATTTGGGAAAATCTGGTAAGAAGTCAAAGGTGGGACGGGGGGTTTTGAATCTGTGTTTCGTCAAGTTTCTCCATGGCTGAGGCTTCATGAGTTGACAATTTTACGTTTTTCAAGCAAATTGATCTCGTCTTTTCGTGACCGCTCGAACTTGGTCAGTCAGCCTCGCTTTGACTCGTCGTTCGGTGGCGCCATCTTGCCCACTTTCTGCTGTCTTCTGAAAGCCTATCGTCTTATCTCACAGTTGACTTATGTTGTGCCCATTCGGTCACGAGTAAGGTGATCTTTCACAGCACCGTGTCAGTCATACGACTAAGCACTGTTCTGATCCCCTCCCCATGCCCCGTGTGCTACAGTAAGCTGCTGGGCTCCATCATCAGCAAGGGACCTTCCCTGGTGGTGGTACGGGACACTGATGGTCACGTGTTCGGAGGCTACGCACCGGAGAGCTGGCATTGCAACGGAGAGTTCTACGGTGAGATGACGTGCTCTGATGTGAGCTGCATCACTAATGCCGAATTCTACCCGACTGTAGAAGATTGATGCTTGGAAATGATGGTGGTGGTACTCGGGCTGTCATTTTTCACTTTGGTTCGCTTCTCTCTTGCGTTCAGTTTCGGGAAGCAAACTGAATCCTCATATCGCTGCGTGATCCTAGTGTCTTTTTTCTTTTT
>VOPJ01008867.1:0-19485 GCA_014673585.1 Semibalanus balanoides | reverse complement strand
CTACCAAATTACCCGTTACCAGTCACATATTACCCCCACGAGCCATACAGTGCTTGTATAGCTAAACTGATGATGATAATTTGGGCTCTGGGGCCCCTTACTCCTAAAGTCACGTGGCGCCAATATATATGGCTAAACTGAGCTACCCACACACATCACCCAGTATATATCGCATTACCTACACCGCCGCACATGACTGATCGCATTACGACACACCTACAGTAACCGGTTACCACCGATACCGCTACCGGTTAACTGGTTACCACCTGTTACCATCACAGTCACCACCTATCACCAACTCCACTACCTCACCGTCCGTTACCACCGTTACCACACACCCCGCCCTACCAGCTCCTTTCAACTATGTTACCCACAAAATGCGTCACCACCTGTATAACACCACCCCACACCCGTTACCATATTCACTTCGTCATCGTTACTCCAAACCCACTGTATTAATAATTTGCAATACAGCTGGTTTAAACGTACGAACTAGCTCCATGGGGCGCATCGTCCCAGTTACCACCATTTACCTACCATCAGTTACTAATAAATACCAGTCACAACTAACTACGACCGTTACCACCAACAACACCATTTACCAAATTTTACCACCGTTTACCAGCCATTACCACAGTTTACCACCCATTACCGCCGTCTTACCAGTTCCATGCCGAGCAGTCTCTCCATGAGCAGATCTCTCTCCTGCATCAGCCTTTCCACCTCCGTCAGCGCTGAGATGTACTCATCCCTGGGACGGAGCACGGGCAGGCTCAGAGGGCAGCCGGGGTCGCCAGCGGGACCGGTGTGGTGGAGCGGCGGCGACCTGAGGGCAGAGACGTGAGAGGTTAGAGGTTAGAGGTTAGATGTTAGATGTTAGGTCACAGGTCAGAGGTTAGAGGTTAGAGGTTAGAGGTTAGAGGTTAGAGGTTAGAGGTTAGAGGTTAGGGGTTAGAGGTTAGAGGTTAGAGGTTAGAGGTCAGAGGTTAGAGGGTAGAGGTTAGAGGTTAGAGGTAAGATATTAAAGATCACAGGTCAGAGTCAGACAGGTCAGGGGTCAGATATTAGACAGGTCAAATTAAGCGGACAGGAAGGTCAGGGGAGTCCGGGGGACATGACACAGGGACCGTGTAAGATTACAAGGTCAATCAGTTTTTGAACACATTCCGTCCATTAGGAATCACAATTGAATCAGCGGCCAAAAAACATGCGAGTCAAACGTGACACTGGACGGCCGGGTCAGATTTATGGCGCAACAAAGGTCAGATATCGGGTCAGGGGAGGTCAAATCGTATAGTCATACAATTCGACACTCGACAAAGCATAGCATCACACCAAAAGCACAGAGCACTGCGGGGACCTTTACTGACCAGCTGATCAGTCGACAGCAAATATTTAACCGACACACATATTAACCGCCCTACATATTACCCCCAGGCCACTACATCACTCAACACACTCCAGACAAAAAACGCAAACAATGCAAAAAATGCCTCTCCAGTAACCCCCTCCCCCCACACTAGCACACAGGAATACAGACAGCACGCGCACACCACGCGTCACGCTGCCTCAAACACACCGTAATTGCCACCAAAGCCTGCGCAAACACCCTGCTCAAATAGCCCGACCATTATGTATGTGGGACGACATAAGGCCGTTCTCTCACACACACACGATGCTAACACACATACACACGGGCCCAGGCCCAGAGGATATGGCACAGATAACGCTCACCAGGTAGCGCTTATGAGCTGTAAGCGCGGAAGAAACCCGAGCACTGAGCTTTGGACGATACAAAAGGAGAGTTCATGCGGAGTTCCTGTACATTGGTAATGTCTGTGTCCGTGTTCAACGCGTGCGCAGATAGCGAAGACGTTAAGGACAAAGTTGGCCGGCAGCCACCCTACTAAGGCGAGGGACGGAGACATTTACCACGCACACTGAGGCATTTACCACGCATACGGAGACATTTACCTCGGAGACGGATACATTTACCACGGAGACGGATACATTTACCACGTAGACTGAGATAATGAGACATTTGCCTCGCAGACCCAGACATTTACCACGCATACGGATACATTTACCACGGAGACGGATACATTTACCACGTATACTGAGATAATGAGACATTTGCCACGCAGACCGAGACATTTACCACGCAGACGAAGATATTTCCCACGGAAACAAAGACATGCAACCGGAAACAGAGATATTTCCCACGGATACAGAGACATTTACCACGCAGACGAAGGCATTTTCTACCATGTTAGTTACCTGTGTCATTTACCACGTTACCACTTACCAGTGACATCTACCATGTTACCGGTGACATACTATCTGCATATACTGAGTGGGCTCGGACAAAGACAGCCATACGGCCATTAGGCTACGGAAGCCAATCTTCCGAGGCGAGCACCATGACGCATGACTCACGTGTTCATTGTTTCACATGCTCATTGTCCACATACCACGCCGCCAAAGACATACAACACGCCAGAGCTGGCAGTTTATCCAGTTTACGGCACGGCGCCATACGATATACGACACGCTAGAGCTGACAGTTTTCACATTTCAAACCACATCGGCACACGACTAACTAGAACTAAGTTTGTATAGTTCATAGCACACGATCATATAGCACACTGGAGCTGCCACTTGTTATACATCAAAGCACGCCGCCATACATACGAAACACTAGAGTTGCCACTTTTTACCGTTCGGAACTTATGGCCCACCACAATCTTTGGCATCCTACAGCTGAACAACAGGGCACAACACATACAGCACAGCGTAACATGCTACGCCACAATGCAACACACAACACAAGTAAGCACAGCGCATAATACACATCACATCAGAGTACATCACAGCCAGTACACGTCACACTACAGCGCATTACATTATATCACATTATATCACATCAAATCATATTATATTACATCACATCACACTAATGCACATGATTGAGTGTGCAGCACATCACCGTGCACATCGCAGCACAGTTCAGCATGCCACACACCACAGCCCATCACACCACACAACCAGCACATCACCGTGCCCATCACATCACAGCCCAGCACGGCACACATCACAGCGCAGCACGCCTGACCGACCAGCGCCGCTCGGCCGGCTATCTGGGACAGCCAGCCAGGCAGGCAGGGCCAGTGATGGAGCCAGGCAGCCAGCCAGCCAGCCAGCCAGGCAGGGAGGGAGGCGCAGGCAGCGGAGCGGAGACAACATTGACGGTGGGACGGCGGGACCATGGGTCGATGGGACGGTGGGCGGTGCGACGGTGACCGTGGGACTGGACGGTGACGGTGTGACGGTGTGACGGTGTGACGGTGTGACGGTGTGACGGTGTGACGGTGTGACAGTGTGACAGTGTGACAGTGTGACGGTGTGACGGTGAAACGGTGGGACGGTTGAACGATGGAACGATGGAACGGTGGAACGGTGGAATGGTGGGACGGTGGGACGGTGGGACGGTGGGACGGTGGAACGGTGGGACGGTTGAACGATGGAACGGTGGAACGGTGGAATGGTGGGACGGTGGAACGGTTGAAGACGGTGGGACGGTGGGACGGTGGGACGAAACGGAAGAACGGTAGGAGGGTGGGAAGGCAGGACGATAAGACGGTGGGGCAGTGGAACGGTGGGAGGGTGGAATGGTGGAAGAGGACAGTGGGACAAGACAAAGGGATGGGATAGAATGGGACGGTAGGAAAATGAAACGAAACCTGAGCAACTGACAAACAGGAAAAAAGGGAAGGTACAATGCAAAGGTCATGAAACAAGTCAGAGCTAGGCAGGCGAAAGTGGTAACAGGAGAGAAAGGTACAAATAGCAAAACGATTACACGCGTGCGTCCGGACAGCAGAAAATACGGCTCCACGTGACCAGCTGTGACGTCACAAATCGTCACGAACCACACACAGCCAGCGTCGTCACGCACTCCGTGACATTACGTAACAGCCTCCCGTCACGTCACACTTTGATTCTCGTCACGACAGAAGTAGCGTCCCAAACAAACGCACGAGACGGCAGCTTTTTCACCGCGAAGTGAGCGGTGTTTTTGTGCACCATGTCGGCGGTTTTCACGGTGTTGGACATAACGGCACATATACTGTTATCTTCTCACACACACACACACACACACAGTGTTAACAGGCCTCGGAGAACACGACGAACAGGCTTGAGGGAACGTAGTGATCAGGCTCGGCAGAACACAGTGAACACAGGATGGGGGAAGTCAGTCAGTGTCTTGGCTGTGGAGGAGCGATAAGACCAGCGATTTAACGGCAGACAGTGCTTCATCGTAAAATGCTGCCTTTTTGCGTCAGCACTAACATTAACATGACAAATGGCAGTGAAATCGCACGTATAAACCAATATAACCATACACTACACGTAACTCGGCGAAAAACGTCAGCTTAGAATGCCCGATCAACTTTCAAAACAAGACGAAGAATTATCAACATCTGCATTCTAATACGGTAGATAACTGATATAAATAAGACGAGAAAAGCTCACAAAAATCCCACAGCAAACCTAAACTGTCACGACAAGTTCACCTGAGCAACCACTAGGCCCAACACTACAGCAACCGCACACCAACAACACAAACACATACACTCGTCAACACACCTCAACTCTCGCGCTTAACACACTCCCAAGCAGGGGCAATATCAAACAATGAGCACAACGTTTCCCATCGCCCGCAGCATACCGTTGAAATACGCAGTCAACGGAACCCACACCCTCACCCCCTCACCAAACCCTCCCACTCACCTCCTAAGTGGAGTAGACCTCCCATGAAGCAGCGGCGACTGTGCGGCCATGTGAGGATACTGTCCTCCTCCGAGAGGATACTGTCCTCCCGCCGCGAGGTACTGTCCTCCGAGGAGAGGAGACTGTCCTCCGGCCGCGTAATGTCCTCCAGTCGCGTACTGTCCTCCCAGGAGAGGACTCTGTCCCCCCATCAGAGCACTATGCCCTCCCATCAGCAGGGGTGACTGTCCTCCCAGCATGGGACTCTGTCCCCCCATTAGAGGACTCTGTCCGCCCACCATAGCCGCTTGACCACTCAGATGCACGTTCAAGTTCAGCGCGTCTGTGACGGGATCTCTCGGCAGCAGCCTCGCAGGATCCACCGCCGCTGCCGCTGCCGCTGCCGCCGCCGCTGCCGCTGCCGCCGCTGCCGTCCGCGCCGGTAGCGGCCGCTCACAGTACCGACAGCGGTACGTCACGTTCTGGTCCCCCTCCTGCTGCTCCTGCTCCAGCCTGTCCTGGTGCTCCTCACGCTCCTCGCCGTGGTGGCTCAGCAGCTCTGTGTGACTCAGAACCTCCGCCAGCTGTCTGTTCTCATCGCACAGCCTCCGCCCACGACTCGCTATCGTATCCAGCAGCCCGAGCAGCTCATCGCCGTCCGCCCAGCGCGTCTCTCCGCCGCCCGGCCAGCGCGTCTCTCCCCCGTCCTCTCCACTGACGATTCCACCGCTGCCACCAGTGCAGACTCCTCCGGCGCCGACACTGGTGCCGCCGCTGACGCCGGCGCCGACGCTCGTGCCCACACCACTGGTGGAGTTTCCGCTCGCTCCGCTGTGGACGGCGTCGTGCCAGCGCGAGCCGCCCTCCGAGCTCTTCAGGCCAGAGTCTGACCCGGGGGAGACGGTGGACACGGGGGAGACGGGGGACACGGGGAGATGCAGGCTCTTCCACAGGCGGGTCGGAGGCCGGCGCGGTGGCAGAGGTGCGCTCGCTGGTCAGAAGAGCGGAGGTCTTGGCTGTGGACGGTGGGTGTGGTGATTTGCCGGGTCCGGAGGGTGGCCATAGTGTCCCGATCACCACCGCTGAAGCCAGAGTCCCTGAGGAGAGAGAGAGAGGGAGGTGTCAGTGTTGCGGAGAGACAGAACGGGGCAGGAGCCAAGGGCTCGCCACCTTCCGAAAGTGGGGAGGGGGGGACGAGGGCACTTTGAAGTCGATTCTTGACATACAACGCCCAAAGGTAAAATCTGAAGATGTTTGGGGGACGCTAACATTAACCTGGAAAATGGCAGTGAAATCGCACGTGTACACCAATATAACATACACTACACGTAACTTGGCGAATAAATAAGTATCGCCGACCCTTGTGCCCCTGCTTCCAACGCCCATGGGCAGGAGGGGTGGCGAGGGCGAATAGGGGCGGGGGACTACGGGATCGTCCCATGATAGGTCAGGTTATGCCGGACTGCATGTATATTAGATTAGACTAGATCCAGAACTATAACTTGACTAGAAAATCGCCGAATATGGTAGTCATAATACATACTACTCAATATTGCCCCTAGAATTACCAATAGCACATATTTTCATATTCATTAAACGTTTGTTCACAAACAA
Source organism: Semibalanus balanoides (assembly GCA_014673585.1). Taxonomy (NCBI): domain Eukaryota; kingdom Metazoa; phylum Arthropoda; class Thecostraca; order Balanomorpha; family Balanidae; genus Semibalanus; species Semibalanus balanoides. Next base: position 13,101 of record VOPJ01008867.1, on the reverse strand, counting down.
TGGCGATAAGACTGAAGTAAGAATACAATGCTATGATTAATTATAATATACAGTAAGGATGAAAACAAGGAAGACTTCCCCAATGTTAAAACCAGAGGAGCAAACCAGCATACTAGACACATGACCCACAACCTCCCACACACAGCTGCCACCCGTTAACCCACATCTGACTCATGAGTCCCCCTCCCTCCTCCCCCAGGGTCGCGCCGGCCACGTGACGCCTGTCCATCACACAGGTGTGGGTGACGAGCGCAGTGGACACGTGGGAGCGCGCCTGTGAGCGGACCACAGCTTGCCGTGACGTGACGGACGACAAACACCTGACCTGGAGACTGGGGCCACAGAGCGACGGGAGAGGTAGGACGGGGGACGGGGTGGGGGCAGGGGCGGGAACGGAAGTGTGTGCATGGGGTCATTTTTTCATCAGCGATTTTTTCTTAGTTACCACCTATCGCTTCTAGTACAGCCAATGCAGGATTCAGGAACGCGGATGGGGATTATTGTATTGAATAGCCTCCATATTCCTCTGGGGGAGGGAATATTGCCCCCCAATCCCCCTCCCCTCCTGGATCAGCCAGTGGACGGGGCAGCGGCGGAACGGAACAAGAGCCGTCAAATAAGTTCGATTGGGTGTGGAAATCCCATCAAGTCCGACAAAACTCCCAAAGACCGATGAGATATGAGATAGGCCTGGCTTTCTTACGCATGAGATATGAGATAGGCCTGGCTTTCTTACGCACGCATTGCGCATATCGCGTGTACTGGTACAGTGCCAAACACACGCAATGTGTGCATCGCGTGCCAAGTGCCAAACGAACGCAAACCATTTGTCGTAACAACAGACAGCTCAAAACAAGGCCAGTTCTGCACGGTAACGACTATTTGAGACCGCGAGAACCACAAATTAGACAATGACACAGCCATAAGGCATAATAACTACCCAAACGAGTAACCAACACAGCCGAATGACCACGAGATACCAAGGTGACTAGTGTTTAGAAAGCGAGCATTATGTTAACAAACTGCAGACCAAAGTGTCGGACCGAAAAAAAGGGGGGGAAAAAAGGGGACCCCCAAAAAAGAAAAGACAGCTGTTATGATTCAAACCACAGGCTTCCCCGGTCGTGAATTGTGAAATTCCGCGATAAAAACGACCCTGCGAGCTGAGCGAAGGTAAATACGAGAAATGAGGTGGCAAAAGTGGAACTAGAGATGCATTAGACGGTTGGAACGTTAGTATGACGAGGGAAGGGACAGTTTGGGCGGGTATTGGACAGGACAAGGACAGAGGGACAAGACAGGACAGGACAGGACAGGACAGGGATATGGGGGACAGGGAAATAGGGGGACAGGGGAACAGAGAAAACAGGGAAACGGGGAAACCAGGGAAACAGATAAACATGGGAAACAGGGAAACAGGGGGAAACAGGGGGACAGGGGAACACAGGGACAGGAGAGCTCGGCGGACGCAGCTGGGCGGGGGCGGCACCTACCTTCCTTTCCAGGGCGGCGGCCGGGCGGGTCTCCAGGGCGGCTCAGCCGGAGGACTCGGCAGGCGCGGCAGAGAGTCCAACACGTTCTCCCTGAACGTCAGCAGGGTGGTGACGTCACGCTGCAGGCCCTGCAGAACACAGGACGGAACAGGACGTCAGAACAGAACAGGTCAGGATATTAGAATAAGTCACATAACATAACAGGACGTCAGAACAGGTCACAGAACAGAACAGGACGTCGGAACAGGTCATATTCAGAACAGGACGTCAGAACAGAACAGAACGTCAGAACAGGTCACAATCAGAACAGAACAGGACGTCAGAACAGGTCACAATCAGAACAGGACGTCACGCCAGGTGAACAGGGCGCACGTCTTTGGTCGAACGGGCGCAGTGCACTGCATGCATCAGAACAAAACGTCATAACAATAAACGAGTCACACTCAGAGAAGACAACATGCCACGTCAGGCTTCAAAACATGTCAACCCTCAGCGCAGGTCACATGTCACGCGTGTCAGAACAGGACAGCAGGTTACACGGCATAACAGCGCGACGAAAACAGCGGCAATGTGTCGGTGTAAGAACGGCAGAACAACACCCAACGCAAAGCATGACAGCGCCGACAACGCGTCAAAATGCCATTGTCAGTACGGTTCACACACACACACTGCAAAACAGATTGGCAAAGAAGCACAGCGCAGCCACAGTTGGCACGATGAGCGAAACTTGACAGCAAAAATGCTGCCAATGTAGGGGGGAGATAACGGGCGCAGCTGCCGATGCAGTGCAGTGAACTTCACAGTGCACACTACCGCGCAGAGTAGCTTCCAAGTACCTACCCCGCCGCGGCGGAGCCAGAGTCACTGGCGCATCCAGAACGTGGATTTAGGGGAGGGGGAATTTACAAAAGTTTAACAAATTTGGAAACATTGTTGGATTTGGCTTCCGTGTACCTTATTGAACGGTTCAAAACAAACATGACTGTACAAAATCATTCTACAGTGGAAAATGCGTCAGATTTCGCCGATTTCAGGCAATATGGGGGACTAAAGAATCTGCCAGCCCCGCCCCTTTGATCCGCTAGTGGCTCAGGTTAAGACACGCATAATAATTCCCCACGAATATGACTTTCAGAGGTAACCAGCTATTTCTATTTGTTCCGCAACAACCTTGCATTCGGTCTCTTATCATAAGGACCACCGCGAAATCATATCAATCATCCCACACGCATACGGCTGCAGCGCAACGCACTGCACGCCATATCGCGTATTGCACACCCGCATGCACCTCGGCTAAAGGCCATATACGGGTACGGTACAGTCACGAGGCGGCGGCGGGCATGGTTGGCGATTTGCATTTTTTCCTGTTATGACGCCACTTCAAGTGCTACTTGATGTGACCAGTTTTGTAGATTAACTAGGTTTTGGAGGTCAAACCACCTAATTGCACGCAAATATCAATTACATTTGTCTATCAATTGGCAACAAAACTGTAAAGTAAAACGGTCAGGAATGAATAACAGTTCTGATAAAAAGGGACAATGTTTTACCATTATCGACCACCTCTGCAAAATCTTCCAGTTTTTGACGTCACAAGAAGGCTTTGACACAGGAGCGTCATTTTCTGAAAATGATTGTGGGGCCCCAATGCTAACTTTATAGATTACAATGTCATTCTTAACCATGCAACGCCTATTAGGCCTAATGTTAAATTTGAACTCTGCATTGGGTCGGCCGGCTCACCGCCCCAAAGTACACATATCGACACCCGGTGCTCGACAGTAAAATCCCCCGACCAATGGCGGCCTATGGAGATACAACACCAGCCTCAGCCCATTTCGCCCAACTCAAAACAAAGGTAACTCAAGTTTCGCCTTAACGCCTGGAAACAAAGGTAACTAGGCTGGATCGGACTGAGCGACATATAGCCGGCGCAGTTAACAACACCATACAACTGCGAAACGACCGTCACCCTAGCCAGAGTCGTCACCGCAGCATCCGACCGCGATTTGAAACTGTCTGTGGAGCTGTCTGTCTCTGAGAACTCGCGGCGAACGTCCACCAGACCTACCTCTCAGATGCGACCGACCGACCGCCGACCGTCCAACCGACACGACCGACGTCCGACCGACCGACGGACCGACGACCGCACCGACCGACCGTGTGTCGAGCGCCGTTCCGACCGTCTCGTCCGTCCGAGGCGTCCGAACCGTCGGACCGTGCTACCGTGTCCGACCGTCCGACCGACCGACCGACCGACCGACCGACCGACCGACCGACCGACCGACCGACCGACCGACCGATCCAGACGCTGCAGACGCTGGGAACGCGGCCGTGGGAAGCAAGTGTATCGATTGAATGGAGAGGCGCGGCCACGAAGCGCGACAGACGGCACGTTCTGTGGCAGGTTCTGTGGTCCACTGACGGGTGGGTTTGTAAGGCTTCCGCAGTGGCTTAGTGGGCTCAGGAAGATGGGTTGAGCTAGGCAGTTGGATTTGGTAAGTTTCGTCACTCCGTCAGTGGATTTGGTGTAGGCTCTAGGCAGATGGTGTTGGTGGGTGGTGTCAGCCAGTGCGTACTAACCGAGACACGGATTACCTATATGTAGGTAATATTGCTGGGTTTATTCGACTGTGAATCCAAAACGGCAATTGGGCCACAAAATGTCATGAAAGCTTTTGGTCAGAATATGGCTCAGAGAATTTAAAAAATTCACTTTTTGCATGAACAACTATTTTCTCCAAGGAATATAGCTTCTTAACGGTTGTGTTAGATTTTCCCAAAAACAGGAAAACCCGGCGACTTTGTGTCCATCCAGTTCAGTTGGGAAGTTGGCAAAATGGGGTAAGCAGTCGCTTATTGTGTGGCAAGTCGTGTGATTGTGTGTTGTGGAAGTGGTCCTCATGAAGTCGTAGTTGTTTTATGTGTGGAGAAAGGGTGTGTGGTACTGTGGATTCAGTTCGATATTCGTGGAGTTTCGGGGTGCTATCGTTTATGTAGAGTTCAAAGGCCCACAAGCACACATCACCCAGTGCCAGAGGGCGACGCCACCTCCCGAAAGTTTGTGTGTGAGGGGGGGGGACGATTAATGCATTCTGAAGTCCACTTCTTTCCATGCAACGCCCATAGGCCTAATGTTAAAATCCGAAAATGTTGGGTGACAACGTCCCACGTCCCCCCGCTGGCGGAGCATGACCACTGGCCACTAGTCTACTGCAGTGCTCCTACATTCGAGAACCACCCCACCCGGTCCTGAAGCACACATAAGAACAAAGCAGCTTTCCAACCCGTCCTGATCCCATCACGTCCACCCTTCAACTCGAACACAGTGCCAACGCAAGCCCACATCTAAACCCCTCCCCATTCTTAGGTCCCCATTCCAACTCAACACAGCCCACCGCAGCCCACAGCTGAAGTCGACGCCCCATCCGCCTCTCTGCTCCAGTTGATACTCACTTGAGTCGGTGCCTTCCTCCGATCAACACATCCCATTTCAGCGCGTCCAACCGTACATTTACATACATAAGGTAGGCGCCCTCACAAGCCTACCCTCGCAAAGCCAGCCTAGCAGGCCCAGCACAGGTGGACCAGCCAAGTGGACCAGCTTCACAGAAGCCAGCCAGAGAGGACCAACGACCAGCCCAAGCGGAGCCAGCCCTAGCATTCCAGCCAAGAAGAACCAGCCCAGCGATCAGCCCAATGGACCAGCCCAATGGACCAGCCCAATGGACCGCCGAACCAGCCAGTGTACCAGTCCAGCAGACCAATCAGTGAGACCAGCGCAGCGGCCCAGCTGCAGCGGACCAGTGGACCAACCCAGCGGCCCAGCCCAGCGGACCAGCCCAGTGGACCAATCCAGTGGACCAATCCAGTGGACCAGCCCAGCGGCACAGCCCTGCAGACCAATCCAGTGGACCAGCCCTGCGAAACCTTGACCAATATCGTCAGTGACCGCGTTACGATGCGATAACAAAGTAAACGGTAAGCATGACCGAGCGAACCAGCCGTGCGTTCAGCAGACAGGCGTAGCGCTGTGTTCAGCACACTGCTGTAGCGCTATGTTATGCAACACTAGACTGGACATGGTTCATGTGGTGGGTCTCTTAATCAGCGGCAGGTGTTAACTGATTGAGCTGACTGATTGGACTACAAGATGTGATTGGATTGGCTAGGTCAGGGTCGTTACAGCTGTTCGTGTCGCTCGAGTTCGTGTTGTTTGGGTTAGAGTTCGTGTTTTCTGAGCTGCAGTTGGTCAATATGATCAGACACAACAGTTGGTGACGTAATTGTCAGACATGGGCCAGGATCTAAAAAAGATCCAAGATCCAGGATCCCTACGATTCCAAAATCTGGGACATTGTTTGGATCCTGGATCCTGCAGGATCATTTTGTCTTGGGATCCTGTGGATCTTAGATCATGCGAAATATTTTACATGAGATCCTTTGGATCTTGGATCCTGGATAATACAATATTGTGGTATCCTGGATCCTGGAACATAAATTTGTCGTGGGATCTTGTGGATCTTGGATCCCATTCTTTAGCCTTGCACATGCATGGTCATTATCCCACCATGGTTTGCCGCCGTATATGTATGATGATGATACGGGCTTCAGGGCGCTACTTTTGTCATCAAGCAGACATTACAAAACATCTAATTAATAGGGACGTTTTGAGCTATAAACCCACGGATGTATCGTGTTACCCAGCACCTTCCTAAAAAGCTCCGCCCACACAGGGGCGCAGGCAGGGGGCAAAGGGGGCACATGCCCCCCCATTGAACCTACTTTTTCACTACAAAATTATCGGCGACGTACCTTTTTGCGACTTTTTTGGGCCCTGCAAAATACAGCGGCCTAAACCCGGGGATATTTTATTTTCGCGCTATTTTTCGGGGGGCCCTTTGCTGAGGGGGCCCCTGGGGATGTCGTGCCCCCTTGTCGAAGGTCTGGCTGCGCCCACGTCTCTAGTTCTATCCGCCAGCAGGAGGCCCCGTTACCCCACCCATGTCCACAGTTACAAGCCTGTATGTCCACAGTTACACAGCCTGTAATTGGTCCACAGTTACACAGCCCGGTAATGTCCACAGTTTACACAAGGAGTCGTGTAATGTCTCGACAGTTTACACTCGCGTGTAGATGTCCACAGTTACACCGCCTGTAAATGTCCACAGTTACACAGCTGTAATGCCACAGTTAACAGCAGTCGTGTGTAATTGTCACAGTTACCTACAGCCTTTAATGTCCACAGGTTCGAGCAAGCCTGTAATGTCCCAGTTACAACAGCCTTAATGTCACACCAGTTACACAGCCTTTTAATGTCACAGTTACACCAGGCCTTAGATGTCCACAGTTACACCAGGCCTGATAATGTCCACAGTTACACAGCCTGTAATGTCCACAGTTACACAGCCTGAATGTCCACAGTTACACAGCCTGTTAATGTCCACAGTTACACAAGCCTGTAATGTCCACAGTTACACAGCTGTAATGTCCACAGTTACACAGGGCCTTGTAATGTCCACAGTTACCACAGCCTTTAATGTGTCCACAGTTACACAGCCTGTAATGTCCACAGTTACACAGCCTGAGAACACGACCGCCGTCACCACGGCAGCGGCGCTTAGTACACCGACACGCGTCGGCGGCCGTCCCGCTCCGGAGACCACTCCCAGGCACACGTCCCATCGGCCCAGGCACACGGCGGCGGCACATGTCACATCGTCTCGCGACCAGCGGGGTTCCACAGCGGCCAGCGGGTCTCATCATTTTATTGTGGTCTCTTCGTCTCCATTAACCGATATCCCATGATCTATATTCTGTATCAACAGCAATATAACCATCCTCATCATCCTCATCATGGACGTCACCACCACAACAGTATGGGGGTTCTAGGAACAGTGCTCCTACTGATTTTCAGCCATCCCAAATATGGTTCCAGGTTTAAGTAACATGTTACCTGTTAAAGCAAAGTGCACTCGGGTGTATTCCTTTTTCCTGGTAGTGTGGAAATCTTGGCTACGCCACTGGTCATCATCATCACTATCATAACCATCATCGTCATCACCATCACCAGCAGCACGAGCAGTGGCTCCGGCTCTGACGCGACCCGGAGCCACACCCGCCACCACAAAACACTGCACCAATGCCGTCACCACTTCCCAGACTCCAGACTAACGACGTAATGCCCTCTCCGTAACAACACAGGAAAGCGCCGGCCGTGAAGGTCACGGGGGTGGCCGATCACTTCCGGAACCGCCCGTGGTGTTCCGGGGACAACACACACGGTCATCAACCGCACTGCTGCCAACCAACTGACCGACCGCCAAGAAGCCGCCGGGAAAAGCCAAGGTAGCCGCCGGAGGAAACCCAAAGGTAGCCGCCGGCGGAAAGCCAAGGTAGTCGCTTTTCGGGGAAAGCCAAGGTAGCCGCCGGAGGAAAGCCAAGGTAAGCCGCCGGGGGACTGTTGGTCCTTTCCGCCAAGGTTACCACGCCGAGGAAAGCCAAGGTAGCCGCCAAGGTACCCGCCGAGGAAAGCCAAGGAAGCCGCCGGAGACTGTCCTTTCGCCAAGGTAGCCGCCGAGGAAAGCCAATGTAGCCACCGGGAGACTGTTGTCCTTTCGCCAAGGTACCCGCCGGGGAAAGCCAAGGTAGCCACCGGGGACTGTCCTTTCTCCAAGCCATGGAATCCTTGGCGTGGCACCTTGGGTTTCCTCGGGGGTGAACCTTGGGCGGAAAGGCCAAACAGTCGGCTGGTTGGCCTTTGGCTTTCCCCGACCACCTTGGTGCTTTGCCCCTGGCTGGAGCTACCTTTGGCTTTCCCCGGCTGCTACTTGGGTTTCCTCGGCGGCTACCTTGGCCGGTCGTGGTCAGCTGGTTGCCGGCAGTTGGCGGTTGATGACCGTGTGTGTTGTCCCCGGAACAAACCACCGGGCGGTTCCGGCGAAGTGATTCGGGCCACCCCGTGCATGACCTTTCACGGCGTCGCTTTCCTGTGTTGTTACGGAGAGTGGGGCATTACTGTCGTTAGTCTGGTAGTCTGGAAGTGCGTACTGGCATTGGTGCAGTGTTTTGTGCGGTGGCGGGTGTGGGCTCTCCGCGGTGTCGCGCGGGTTCTCAGAGGCTGTGTTGGTTGCTGCTTGGTGATTGGTGAATTTGACGATGCTGGATGGTTTATGATGAGTGGATTGATGATGATTGATGACCAGTGGCTAGCCAAGCGTTTTCTACGACTACAGGAAAAAGGAAATAACATGTCCTGAGTTGGCACTTATGCTTTGTTATACAGGGTAAATGTTACTTAATACCGTGGGAACCATATTTGGGATGTTCTATGAAGAGTAATCGAGTAGGGAAGCATCTGTGTGTCCTAGAACCCCCATTACTGTTTGGTGTGTGGAGCGAGTGAGAGGATGATGAGGATAGTTATATTGCTGTTGATACAGAATATAGATCATGGGATACCGGTTAATGGAGACGGAAGAGACCACAATAAAGTTGATGCAGACCCGCTGGGGCCGCGTGTGGAACCCGCTGTTTCGCGGACGATGTGACATTGTGCCCTCGGCTCGTCCGTTGTGGCTCTGTGGGCCGAATGGGAACGTGTGCCTGGGAGTGGTCTCCGGAAGCGGCGACGGCCGCCGACGCGTGTCGTGTACTAAGGCGCGCTGCACGTGGTGACGGCCGTCGTGTTCTCAGGACTGTGTGGTGAGAGACTGTGACATTACAGGCTGTGTAACTGTGGACATTACAGGCTGTGTAACTTGGACATTACAAATGGCTGTGTAACTGGGACATTACAGGCTGTTGTAACTGTGGACAGTTACAAGGCTGATGTAACGTGGACATTACAGGCTGTGTTAACTGTGGACATTACAGGGCTGTGTAAACTGTGTGTGAAGGAGATGATTACTTGTGCTTGTAACTGTGGACATTACAGCTGTGTAACTGTGGACATTACAGGCTGGTTAACTGTGGACATTTAACAGCTGTGTTATAACGGTCTGTGGACATTACAGGCTGTGTAACTGTGGTAACATTACAGGCTGTGTTAACTGTGGAACATTAAGGCTGTGTGTAATTGTGGGACATTACAGGCTTGGTGTAAAACTGTGCGACATTACCAAGGCTGTGTAACTTGTGTGGACGGATTACAGGTGTCGGTCGTTAACTGTGGACATTACGGTGTGTAACTGTGGGACATACAGGCGTGTAATGTGGACATTACAGGCGTGTGTGTAATCGTGTGGAGCGATTACTAGTTGTGGTAACTGTGACATTACAGGCTGTGGTAACGTGTTGGACATGGGTGGTGTGTAACGGGTGTGGGCCCCTTGCTTGGCTGGGTGGGGTGTTAGTTAGAACTAGGAGACGTGAGCGCAGCCAGGACTGTTTCTGATCAAGGGGCACGACATGCCCAGGCGGGCCCCCACTCAGCTCAAAGTGCCCCCCGAAAAATAGGCGCCGAAAATCAAAATCTCCCGGGATTTAGGCCATCGTTGTATTTTGCAGGGCCCGCAAATAGAGTTGCTGCGCAAAAATAGAGGTGTTACGGTCGCCGATATTTTTTTGAGTGAAAAGTCGGAGTCCAATTGGGTGGGCACGTCCCTTTGCCCCCTGCCTGCGCCCCTGTGTGGCGGAGCTTTTTTAGTAAGGGCTGTGTGGTGTGGGGTGACATATCTCCTCGTACATACCGGTTGGGGTCTTATAGCTCAAAACGTCCCTATTAATTAGACGTTTTTATGTCTGCCTTAATTGGACAAAAGGTAGTCAGCCCTTGAAGAGGTCCGGTATTGATTCTATCATATCGTTATGGTCGGGGCAAAACCATTGGGTTGGTGATTGATATGGACCATACATTGTGCCTCGTGAAGTGCGTAGAGAGAATAGGGATTCCTCGAATGATTCCACCAATGTGGACTGTTGCTCGATAGAGCAGTAGTTGTATTCTCGGCAGGATTCCAGGATACCACAATATTGTATTCCTCCAGAGTACAGGGTATGCGTGCATAGGATTCTAGGTTGGAATATAAGTGTGTTTTGCTGTGTGATCTAAGATCCACAGGATCCCACGACAAAATGGATCCTGCGGGATCCAGGATCCAACCAATATCCCAGATTTTGGAATCTGTTAGGATCCTGGAATCTTGGATCTTTTTTAGATCCTGGCCCATGTCATGACAATTACGTCACCAACTGTTGTGTCTGATCATATTGACCAACTGCCAGCTCAGAAAAACACGAACTCTAACCCCAACAACACGAACTCGAGCGACACGAACAGCTGTAACGACCCTGGACCTAGCCAATCCAATCACATTCTTGTAGTCCAATCAAGTCAGCTCAATCAGTTAAACACCTGCCGCTGATTTAAGAGACCCACCACATAACCATGTTCCAGCTGTGTTGCATAACATAGCGCTACAGCAGTGTGCCTGAACACAGCGCTACGCCTGTCTGCTGAACGCAGGTGGTTCGCTCGGTCATGCTACCGTTTACTTTGTTATCGCATCGTTAACGCGAGTCACTGACGATATTGGTCAAGGTTTCGCAGGGGCTGGTCACTGGATTTGGTCTGCAGGGCTGTGACGCTGGGCTGGTCCACTGGATTGGTTTCCACTGGATTGTCCACTGGGCTGGTCCGCTGGGCTGGCCGTGGGATTGGTCCACTGGTCCGCTGCAGGCTGGGCCGCTGCGCTGGTCCACTGGATTGGTCTGCTGGACTGGTACACTGGGCTGGTCGGCTGGTCCATTGGGCTGGTCCATTGGGCTGGTCCATTGGGCTGGTCCGCTGGGCTGGTTCTCTTGGCTGGGAATGCTAGGCTGGCTCCGCTGGGCTGGTCGTTGGTCCTCTCTAGGCTGGCTCTGTGAAGCTGGTCCACTTGGCTGGTCCACTGTGCTGGGCCTGCTAGGCTGGCTTTGCGAGGGTAGGCTTGTGAGGGCGTATGTATGTACCTTATGTATGTATGTACGGCTCGGACGCGCTGAATGGGATGTGTTGATCGGAGGAGGCACGATCAGTGAGTATCACTGGAGGAGGAGGCGGTGGGGCGTGCTCACTGTGGGCTGCGGTGGCTGTATTGAGTTGAATGGGGACAAAATGGGGAGGGGTTAATGTGGGCTGTGGTGGCTGTGTTGAGTTGAAGGGGGACGTGATGGGGGTAGGCGGGGTGGAAAGCTCGCTTGTTCATTGTGTGTGCTCAGGACCGGTGGGTGTTTGATTAGGAGCACTGGCACTGGCCGCAGTAGACTAGTGGCCAGTGGCATGGCTCCGCCAGCGGGGGGGGGACGTGGGGGACGTTGTCCCCAACATTTTCGGATTTTAACATTAGCCTATGGGCGTTGCATGGAAAGAATGGAACTTCAGAATGCATCCGTCCCCCCCCCCCCCTACCAACTTTCGGGAGGTGGCGTCGCCCTTGGCCACTGGGTGATGTGTGCTTGTGGGCTTTGAACTCATTGCCAACTCCAAACTGATTGAAATGGACACAAAGTCCGGGTTTCCTGTTTTTGGGGAAAATCTAACAAACGTTAAGAAAGCAATTCCTGGAGGAAATAGTTGTTCATGCAAGTGATTTTTTAATTCTCTGAGCCATATTCGACCAAGCTTTCATGAATTTGGGCCCCATTGCCGTTTTGGATTCACCAGTGATAACCGCAATATACCTACATATAGGTATCCGTGTCTCGGTTAGGTATCCACTGCCTGAGCCCACCCCACCAACCCATCTGCCTGAGCTCAACAAACCACTGACGAGTGACGAACTTACCAATCCAACTGCCTTAGCTCAACCCATCTTCCTGAGCCCACTAAGCCAACTGCGGAAGCTTACCAAACCCACCCGTCAGTGGCCACAGAACCTGCCACAGAACGTGCCACAGAACCTGCCACAGAACGTGCCGTCTGTCGCGCTTCGTGGCCGCGCCTCTCCATTCAATCATACACTTGCTTCCCACGTGCCGCTTCCAGCGTCTGCAGGCGTCTGGACTCGGTCGCGTCGGTCGGACCGCCGTCGGACGGTCGACTGTCGGACGGTCGACGGTCGGACGGTCGGACGGTCGGACGGTCGGACGGTCGGACGGTCGGACGGTCGGACGGTCGGACGATCGGACGGTCGGTCGGTCGGTCGATCGGTCGGTCGGACGGTCGGTCGGTCGGTCGCTCTGAGCGTTAGGTCTGGTGACGTTCGCCGGGTTCTCAGAGACAGGCAGCTCGCAGACAGTTCAAATCGCGGTCGGATGCCGCGGTGACGACTCTGGCTCGGGTGACGGTCGTTCGCAGTTGTATGGTGTTGTAACTGCGCCGGCTATATGTCGCTCAGTCCGATCCAGCCTAGTTACCTTTGTTTTCAGTTAGGCGAAATTGAGTTACCTTTGTTTTGAGTTGGGCGAAATGGGCTGAGGCTGGTGTTGTCATCTCCATAGCCGCCATTGGTCGGGGGATTTTACTGTCGAGCACCGGTGTCGATATGTGTACTTTGGGGGGGGAGCCGGCCCCCAATGAGTTCAAATTTTAACATTAGGCCTATGGTGTTGCATGGTAAAAATGACATTGTAATCTATAAAGTTAGCATTGGGGCCCCACAATCATTTTCAGAAAATGACGCTCCTG
>VOPJ01008866.1:0-19489 GCA_014673585.1 Semibalanus balanoides | reverse complement strand
GGACAACACTAAAACAGGGCCATGCGTCATGCCAAGTCCAAACTCAGCAACGGCACGGTCAATTTTATCCCCACCGATTTAAAAACAACGATTTACGTAGCCGTCCTGAAAATGGTGACCCTAGGTCACCATTATGACATTGAAAAACAATAAACAAAAAACGCATTCATGCATAGTCCAAACTCGATAACCACTGCATCGATTTGCTCAAAACAAGCACCAATCGATGCAGAGCAACGGTTTACTTTTACATAATGGCAGAAAATTGCCAGAGATGAAGGAAGGGCAAAAGTATACGTAACTAATCAATATGGTAAATGCAACGCTTCGATCGCGACCGCGACTTCGTCGGGATGTCGACATCGGTTTCGTTGCGGACTGAGCTAGCAGCTTGAGTTACGAAAAATGCATGGGTAGTGACCAAATTATAGGAGTTCTTCACTCTATGTTTGGGTTTAAGTCTCATTCTTGAACGTTGGGACGACGGCCGAAGTATATCCCCGACTAACCAGGACCCTGGGCCTAAAATATAGGTATACTGACTAGCCCGTGTATGTCGAGAACGTTTGAGCATATTTGGCCTATCACAACTGATACATCAATAAAATACGCATTGCATTATCTTACCCAGAAAGGTAGGTTGTCTTCCATTATAGGATCCGAGATCTCATGGGCCAAACCGGCTCTTACAGTGCGTTTAAGTCTTTGAGGCACCCATGGCATGATGGCACCAGGCATGAAAAACAAGTGGGATATATTCTGTTTATATTTGGTAAATACATGGACACGGAAAAGGAATGGAGGGGTGCTGGCTCAGAACGCATTGACAAAAAGGTCGTTTAGCAGAAAGTAATATTTCTAATCTTTAATCCGCGACGAAAATACCGCACACTGCAATGTAGGATTGCTGGTAAGGAAAACAGTTGTTTCCAGGATAAACAATCAATGTTACAAATTGTCCCAAATAGTAACCATTACCGTCATTTTGCTGATAAAATAGCGATGTGCAATAGTTTTCTTTGATTAATTGATTCGAAACACTCACTTCACAAAATTTGACTTGATTGACTTACAGAAAAAGAAGTAAAACAACATCAAATATAAACACTGACAACATAAAACATGTGCCCAACCCCGCTCTGATCACGTAAATAACTCATCACCCCATAGCGAACACTGTTACTAGATAAGCACTCATGCAACGCAGCATCCCACACATCTCGAGCCTCCTCGCGCACCTCGACGTCCGCTCCAGCCACACTCGAACAGACCACTGTCCTGCTGTTCTCAGTGCTCAGTCGTCCACACTCAGTCGCTCACACTCGGCGGCCACACCCCGCTCCCCGCCCGGTTTACATTTTCACGCCTCCGAACGCGAACTCGACGCGCTCCTGCGGCTCGACAAAGGCCAGCCAGTCGGAGGCGTGCGTGGGCAGCAGACCCATCGAGTGGCATTTGTAGAGCGCCAGGGCGATGCCGGCCAGGATGCCGATCAGGTAGACGAGCCGCTGCAGGATGGCGTGGTCGCCCTCGATCAGCTTGAACGTCTGCTGGATGGAGAAGAGCGCCTTCACGGTGCGCAGCAGCATCATGCCGATCATCATGATTGGGAAGATGGAGATGGAGTCGCCGGCCATGTACATGATGAACAGGTTCATCGGGATCTGTGGACAAAACAGTGTGGGTTAGTGACGTGGGCTGACTAGAGAAAGCTTGTGCAAGTGGCAGACTCAAATTGCATAATTAGTATAGCATTTGCACTTGCTTGTTAGAAGCTTGCATTAAACATATCTGCAAGTTGGCAGGATCTATCAATTAATGGCTGACAATTGCGGCTTATATTAAAAAAGGAGTGCAGGAAATGAAAGTGAGGGGGCCAGCAAAACTTTGATCTCATCTAGAGGAAAACTCAATGTTAATAGCTTAACTGGTATCAGACATATGCCTAGATCCAGCTGAGATCCGGATTCCTGTGTCCCGGGATCCACATGGGAAACCATATCCAGGTACACAATAAGCGGAGGGATCCACATTCCACAAAGATCCCAGATCCTGATATATTTTATGACAAGGGATCCAATGGGATCCCAGATCCAACTTTGGGATCCAGGCACGCTGGTAGGTACCCAATACCTACCTACTTCTTGCTAATTTTGCCATATTATAAAAATACAATATCTACGTTTGCTAAGAGGTACAGCTTACAAGGTAATTTGCAGATGCTAATTATCTACATAGTACATACCACATATGCAAAACAGAGACCACAAACTTTGATGTCAGTCCCTTGTGTTTCAAGATCTGAGGCTCATAAATAATTAATGTATTTATGAAACTCAGATCTTAAAACACAAGATGACATAAAAATGTGTGGTCTATGTGTTGCATATGTAGTATAGTATGTATCGGCGGGCCGGCCCGCCGCCGCCTCCTGCCGTGGCTGTGTAGGCAGTCACAGCCCCCCCCCACACACACACACACACACACACACCACCCCACTGGGGGGCAGGGGCAGTGAGTTGGTATGGTCAAATTTTGCATGTAGAGTGGAATCAATGAAATCAGATTGGGAATCAGGCTTTTTAGGTGCCCTGGAATTATTGGATCCAGAATTGACTCCCCTTGAAGAAGACAAAAATTGGCATCAGAATCAGACCCATCTGGCTTGGCGTGGAATAGAAATTGATTCCACTGAAGCAGAATTAAACACAAGTCTGGTCCAGAGCACATCTTGGTGTTATGCATCCTAGATTCACAGTCATCACACCCAATGGCATCATCACCCACGCCCTAGCAGCAAGTTCCACAGAGTTGGACTCCAGTTTGGCATCCTGCATCAGGCCACTAGAGGTACTGGCACTACAGCATCTTCTACCTGACTGGCTAGCACTTGCCCAAGGCATACTGGATTAGGACATGCAGCACAGAACAGCAACAAAGTGATACCATGCCTAAAAAATGTATAATCAGCATGCGGGCTGGGTGGAAGTACGGTCTAATGGAATAGTCTCAAAGCTATACCAGGTACACGTCACGAGATCGCAGGCCCAAGCAGGATGGCGACTGGACAAATTGACAAGTATAAGGTACCAACCAAGACCCAACCAAGCATTCAGTGGCCCATGCTAGATTGCAGGCTCCAATCAGTAGAAAGTAATCTTTGATTACAGCTCCTCTCATGCAAGCAGCAAAACAGCAGCACCTAACTTCATTCAGACAGCAATTTGACTCCTCGCTGGGCCGTCCAGCGCACACACACACGAGTCTGACACTTCTGCCATCACTCCTCACCAGGAACACAATTGTCAATTAACAGTCTTGTGTTAAAAACTCTACCAATCACACCTTGAGCAATTTAAACTAAAAATCCAGTCATAACAACTGTTGGCAACAAAATATAAGACAGCTTTCAGAGGATAGGTAAGTAGCCCGAAAATAAACTAGAAACAAAGCAACAAGTCACACAAACAGAAAAATCGAAGCGATTACCTGCTTCAATGGTGAAAGAGCAAGGTCCCATGCTCTTTTGATTACAAGACTTGCATCATTATCCTTATTCACTTCCGATGACTGGTTCACTGACAGGCTATAGCCAGGTGGCGCAGGCAAGTCTGCATTCCTCCCTTTCAGCGAAAAATCCAAGGCCCAGTGGGAGCCTCTGTTTGCCACAGTCTTTGACATTTTAGCTTATGGTAATAAAACCCTTTGGCACCAGCTAATAGGTATTCAAAGATTAATTTTTAAAACGACGATGACCCAACGACCCAACTAACTGAACTGCTGTCGCGTCACAAATTTTCGTTTACAGCTACGTGTGTTTACAGCTACTGTGATATAAAAATCGAGAAACCATTTTTGTAAGAGATGCGCCACAAGTACCTCACATTAATATGCTGCCAGATCTGAAATGCCCGATAAATTTGGTATCGATGAAGGAATACTACTAATTACGAGCGAGCTCGAAGCCTTCGCGAGTCCTCACTGAATGCGATATTATTCTCACATATTCGCGACCGACCAAGGGGCAGGGGCGCAGCCGGGGGGGGCATTTGGGGCGAATGCCCCGCAGCGCTGCTCAGAGGGGTCCCATGGCTCGGATTCGAAAGGGGCCCATCTCGGGTTCTGAAAGTGGCCATCGAGGACTCGGGGGGCCCTCGTTGGGGCGCTCTGTCGGCCAGAGGACCTTGCCGGTTTACCTGTAAGGGCCCTTCAGCTCGGCTTCGAGGGGGTTCACTCAGTCGACCTGAGGGGCCTCTTGCGTCGGCATCTGAGGGGCCATTCCTGCTCGTCGTGGTCTCAGGGGCTCTCTGGTCGCCGTCCTCTATAGCGGCCCTCTGTTCAGTCTGCATTAAAGGGGCCCTCTGTGGCGGTATTGAGTGGCCCTCTGTCCAATCTGATGGGGTTTTATATAGGCCTCTAGTTTGTTTGAGGGGGGGCCCTCTGTTTGTCTGTGAGGGGCCTCAAAGGCCGAGCGGTCGCCCTCAGTCGGCTTGAGGGGGCCTCGTAGTCATCCTGAGGGCCCAATCGGTCGGCATGAGGGCCCTCTGTCGGTCTAGGGGCCCTTTGTCGGTCTGAGGGAGCCCTCTGTCGGTCTGAGAGGGCCTCTGTCGGTTTTAGAGGGCCCTCTGTCAATCTGATGGGGTCTTAAATAGGCCTCTGTTGGTTTGAGGGGGCTCTCGGTCGGCATGAGAGGGCCCTTGATCGGTCTGAGGTATCTTCTGTCAGTTTGAGGTGCTGTCTATCGGTCTGAGGGGGACTTCTGTCGGCATGAGGGGCCCTCTGTAGGTCTGAGGATCCTATGTGTGAATGAGGGACTCTCTGGTAGCCTGAGGGTTCCTCGGCCAGCTTTAAGGCCCATTTCTACCCAACGGGGCCCTCTGTCAGCCTGAAGGGGCCCTTTGTCGGCCTGGGTGTTCCTCTGGTGGCCTAAGGGGTCTGTCGACCAGCTTGAGGGGCCCTTTAGATCGACCCGACGGGCCCTCTGTCGGCCTGAGGGGGACCTCAGTCGGCCTGAGGGGGTCTATGTAGGCCTGAGGGGCCTATGTCGGCATGTGGGGCTCTCTAGTAGCCCGAGGGACCCTCTGGCCGCCTGAGTGGGCCCTCGATCAGTTTAAGGTGGTTCTTGGTCGGCCTGAGGGCCCTCAGTTGGCCATGAGGGCGTCTTAAGGGGCCCTCTGACGGCTGATAGGCCCTCTGTCGCCTGAGTAGCCCTCAGTCGGCAGCAGGCAGGGGGCCTCTCTCGACCTCAGCCTCAGGGGGCCTCTGGTGGCTTGGGGCCCGTCGGCCAGGTTGAGGGTGGCTTTTGTCAGGCCTGGCCGGTTGAAAGACCCTCTGCTTCGCCGACGGGCCTTAAGGGCCCCCGGTCGGTCATGAAAGGGGCCCTATCGACTTGAGGGTTCCTCTTGTCGGTCTGAGGAGCCTTGACCAAATTAAGGAGCTCTACTTTAGCACGTAAGTGGCTACACCCAGATAGAAGGTAAAATAACTGTTAGCCGAGCTAAATATGTAGGTAGGCCCTTGCGTTCATGCAGGGCATGTATTAGTTATGTGCCAAGCGGGCACCATTTATCACTCGACCCGGGTAATTTGGCAATACAAATGCTTTCGTGCACTCGCCTGATTCTGTCTCTAGTTATGGTTCCGCAAATCTAGCCATAATAAGTGTGAATGTGCCTCTACCTCCCCTCTCCAAGAATAATTATTTGGTCCCACTCCATTTTCATGTCTTTAGAAAGTCAAACGAATGGTATCGAGTATTCCTCATAATTTTGAATTCTCTTTTCCATTATTGATATGGCTTATATCGATCCTCCCCCAGTTTTAAACCTTGGCTTATAGCCAAATTGCTATGGGCTGAACAGAAGGTATCAACTTGTAGTGGGAGTGGGTTCTCAAATAAGAATCAGTCGTGCTCCCCGTGATGCACTGACAGCGTCAGACGGTCGGAGCCGCGTGCTGGACATGCGCGGCGTCTCCAATAATTAGTTTTGCCAATTAATTCCTTCAGATTATATTCTGGAATCAATCCTGCAAATGCGGTGGCAAATTAAAAATTATAACAGTCCTTCAATAAAAAACAAGGTGAATTTAAGAGGACGCCGAAAATAAATGCAGAAAGAAAAATATTAGGAAAAACTAAGCAAATTCACGTTTTTTTCGTGTTTTGGGGGGCCCATCAGCCAGTGCTGGGGTCCCCTTTTGGTGTGCCCCCCCCCCCCCCCCGTCAGCAAAATCTGGCTGCCGCCCCTGCCCAGGGTGTAGTTTCTCCTATTCAGCCCCCCCCAACCTGGACGACGAAAGTGGGTCGAATTCGGAGGAGAAATATGTATTTTGTGGATTTTGATGGATTTCTCCCAGCTCAGCACCCACCCCCACATTTTTGGAGAAACTACGCCCCTTGGCCGACCCAACCCGGCCCGACCAATAGCACTATTGAAGAGCTTATATCTTTGGAATCACGCATCCGATTGACAAGCGGAACTTCGCCATCTGATAGCCCCATTCAGTGGCGGATCCAGTGGGGGTCACGGGGGTCATGACTCCCCCCCCTTCTTGGGCCGTGAAGGGGCACCAACGCGC
Organism: Semibalanus balanoides; assembly: GCA_014673585.1. Classification (NCBI taxonomy): domain Eukaryota; kingdom Metazoa; phylum Arthropoda; class Thecostraca; order Balanomorpha; family Balanidae; genus Semibalanus; species Semibalanus balanoides. The sequence goes on along the minus strand of VOPJ01008866.1, from coordinate 12,910 downwards.
CGGGGCACCAGGGGCACCAAAGGCACCACAAAAAAATCCGCGCTGCGTAGCGGCGCGGATTTTTTTTTTTTGCTTTGCGTGAAGGGGAACCAACGCGGTGCTCTGCGTTATGGGGCACCGCCGCGCCGGGACCGGGGGCACCAGTGGGCACCACCAAAATAAAGCAAAATCCACGCGCTACGCGGCGCGGAATTTTCGCTTTGAGCGAGGGAGCACCACTGCGTTGCTTTGCGTTAGGGGCACCACCGCGCCGGGGCACCAGGGGCACCACCAAAATAAAGCAAACAAAATATGCGCTGCTACGCAGCACAAATTTTACAGTGTTCTTTAAACCATGGGCACCACAGCGTGAGTGAGCGCCGGTGTACAAGGGGCACCACCGCGCCGGTGTAGCAGGGGCATCACATTGTTATATGGCCTTGGTCACCACCGCGTCGCGCCGGTGTATCAGGGGCACAACCGCGCCGGCGTACCAGGGCCAAAACGGCGCAGGTGTACCAGGGGGCAGGGCACCATCGTTGCCGGGTCGGTATGCGGCACTGTGTGTGGGGCGAGGGGAGGCACGCGGGCCCGGTGCCCCCTTAAATCCAGGTAGGAAATGGGGGAAGGCCCTGGTGTCCCTGGTGTCCTGGTGCCTCTATTGCATGCTGAAAACCTACTCTTTTAAGCGAAATGGTGCAAAATTAAGACGATTAAAAACGCCCGGTATGTTGGCATCTTTGTTTAATGACCGATGTCACAATGTCTGCTTTTGTCGAGAAGAGCCAATAGGGACTAACCTTTTTAATAATGGTATTTTCATGGCTGGAAAATATGAAACTATTTGCAAATTGGTGTAATGCACCCAAGCTGTTACAATTTTAGGATAAAAAAATAAATAAAAATGGCAGATTTGTGTGCCTGCGTCGAAATTCTTTCTATCTTTGCGGTGGAAGAATCTCATTGAGTGGCTGCATTGATGCCATTGGGATGATACATATAGATTGTAGAACCTTTTTATCAGAGCCTATTTATCCAGACCCACAAAATAAAACAACCAAATCCGCGGCTCTACGTGGCGCAAATTAATCCGTGTTATTTTCCAGTACAAAAGGGTCTAATAAAGACTGTACACACTACGGGGGAGGGGTAGGACATGGGGGACATCGACCCACATTTGGCCTTAAATGGGGGGCAACATTTTTTTTTTACCCCACCTTTGGCTCCAAACATATTTCCTCGTTTTGACCCTGCATCCTGGTTTCAATAGCAAAAATTAGTTCTCCAGCCCGCTCAAAATCTCACATTTTGGCGCCGCTTCATGGCGCAATAACAGTTGTATTCAGGGAAGGATTCAAGGGCACTGGCCATGCCCCGCCCCGCCAGGTTCTTGAAACTATGATTTCCCTCCCTCTCCCCCACGGTCGGACAAACGGTCGGCCTCTGCAAATTTATCGTAACAATTCCCTTTGCAGCATTCAAAATCCAGCTACCCACAGTCAAAAGCGGAAAAATTCGCGCCGCTTCGCAGCACATACATGAAACAAATTGTGCAATTAAATCAATTTTGAAAATGGGGAAATGAATTGCATGAAGTGTGTGACATAGGCTCTCCCTAGCGGTAATTGCTGACCCCAGGGACCAATGTTTTTGCATCATACTGCGATGTGCAACCTGGAATAGGCTTGGCTCTACTCACGGTGTGGTTTCAATATTAAAAATTAATTTTCCACGGCCTAAAATCAAACAATAATCACACCGCTTCCTGGCGTCACATCAGTGACCTTCGTCATAACGAACCCATCATTATTATTTCCACTTCTTCGTAACGCTGAATTAAGTGAATAACATTTTCAGCTTCTTATTCTTTACACCACCTACCGATATTTTTAGATTTTATCAGACAAATTGGTAAAAATAATTCGGCGTCAATCAGACAAATCAGCGACGCTTCCCGGCGCTAAGTAACATCTGCCTATTCTTTAACATTTTTTTTTTAATCTGACATGATTTACATACAAGCAGAAAATTGGATACATCTTTTTCGTCATTTCAGCCGACTCCCCACTAAAAAATTGTCGGCGACGCTCCTGCATACAGTTGCAGACGACGCGCTCCCTTCCACTCCCCCGGTCAACAAATTTATCGCTGACGGTCTGCTACCCCCAGCCCCCCTCTACCCGCTCACCATCTTTTTGGAAACATGTCAATGGATTGAACCCCTCCCCCAAAAAACATAAAATACATAATCAGACCTTAGTTGTATGGGTGTCTATTTTGAGTAATTACCATTTGTGGATAAGTTTAAGGGCAGCTTTTGTGGCAAATTTTCCTCAAGCCCTTCGTAAAATCCTGTATATTTTTAGTTTAAGAACATTTTCTAAGTCCGCACGAGACTCAAAGCAATGTGATACACTGCTATCGCATGCATTAGCCGTTTTCACGAAGGATTTATATTCTGCCCGGGTACTACCGGGTACTAACCCGGTAGTGCCCGGTAATATTTCGTGCGTTTTGGGTAATTGAGTCTAGGCCAACACGGCTTTTTCCCAGATATTTTTGGGGTATTCGATTGAAACTTTATGAATTCATGTACATATTATCTGCTCTTACAATGCGAAATTTCCCGTAGGTGTTCTTTGTATAATCAAATTCATTAACAAATATTACCGGGTGCTACCGGCACCGGGTACAACCAGCCCGGTAGCACCCGGTAGTACCCGGTAATATTTGTTCATGAATTTGATTATACAAAGAAAACTAACGGGAAATTTTGCAATTGTAAGAGCAGATAATTGTACATGAATTTTCATCAAAGTTTTCAATTGATACCTCAAAAATATATAAGAAAAAGGCGTGTTCCCTAGACTCAATTACCAAACGCACGAAATATTACCGGGTACTAAACCAAGGGGGTATACTTGGGAAAAAATACATGCTTGGTGAAAAGGGCTATTCCTTACCTACTGCCGTAGCTTATCAAATTGTATTTGGTTCGTAAAAAAAACGGCTACCCCTGGTCACGAACCTCGACTACACCTTGGTCAATTCTCATCATTCCGTTCTGGGGCCCGTAGCGTCATTTTCTTGCAAATGATTGTAGGGCCCCAAATTCCAATGCTTATCTTTACAGATTGAATGTCCATTCTTAACCATAATCGCATAGGCCTAATGTTAAAATATAAAATTATTGTAGGGCCTGGGCCCTGCCTCAGGCCAAAAGAAAAACGACACCCATAGACCACCCTTGACTGTAACAAATGATCATCATTTAGCACCATTTTGCGGTCACTTTTAAATTATAGAAAGGGTAACGGACTGATATTGCAATAGTGGGAACCAGACCACGACGCATCTCTCTTAAGTCATCTCCCCCAGACTCCCTTCAGATCCACAGAGACCATTTATGTGCGTAAAAGTATTTAAGGTGACTCAAGGTACCTATATGCACTATCGACTGCGACAACCAACAGTGTTGCACTGCCGAAAACCGCGATCGATGCTGCAAGAGGACGAGAGTAGATTCTTGGAGTAAAAATAATGTTGTAATAGTTGGCGTTCCTTGAATGACTTACATGCGTACCTACCTACCTACATGACTCGCTAACGCATGTCACCGTGTATTGCCATCTGTATTACACATTGATGAGTTTGTTGTTATTGTGCATTGCGCAAGTGAAGGTTGATATTTGGTTTGGTTATATTTGGTTATATTTGGTTTTAGGCATGCTTTAAAATATGACAGACAAAAAGTCGGACAAATAAGAATCATATGTAAGACTATCTAAGTCGCAATCAAATCGATGTATTTAGCCCGGTCAGATTCCACCGCGTACGAGAGTCTACGAAAGAGATCCGACTGGGGCACCATTTAACCTTGATCCGGTCCAGGGTCGCAGAATCGTACTTGGAGTCAGGGGCGGATCAAGCCGCTGTTTTTGGGGAGGGGGGCAACTTTCGGCACTGGCGGATCCAGACTCTCTCCGTGGGGGACATCTTTTGTGGCAAAAAAATACTCCTATTTTTCACCGCAGATTCGGGCCAGTAACCATATTTTGGCGTTCGATGTTAAAAATGCCTTTTTGGGAAGAAAACATTTTTTCAGAATAAATGCATTTCAGGATTTTTTGCAAAAACTTAAGAAAAACACACCAAAACGCGATATTCCGTCGCATATACACACGTAAGTAGTGATAACGTTTATCTCATACCAACTCGCAGGGGTGTCACATAATTCTTGAGTGGGAGGTCGGCTGAAATGACGAACAAATGTATACCCATTTTTGCTCGGGTAGAGGTAATACCATCCCTTTGACGACCCCCGCTGCCAACAGAATGTCAAATTGAATGAAGGAAGGGCCATACATTTCACGTCTTTTTGACATGCCAGCAAATGCAAAATAAAAACGCACAAATAACTGAATTATATTAGACCGAATGTCGATACTCGATGCATCAAGATTCAAGGGATAAGTAGGTAGGTTTAGACAGAGCCCAATTTCGTCGTGGTCAAACGCGACGCCAGGCAACGTCAGTGACCGATGCATTACTCGTCCAGGGGAAGGGGGCGGCGTCTCGAAAGGGCCCTTCCCGAGCGTTGAAAGGGCCCCTTCCCATTCGTTGAAAGGGCCAAAGCAAACGGATGAAAAGACACGTTAAAAGGATGAAGAATGCAGTATAACAGGTATGGCATGGCCCATACCAACTTTTAGGAGCTGCAGGTCTGCAGGAGTTAGTTAACTGCCATATCAGCTTTGGAACCAGCGACATCCATTTGGAATCAGCTATAATAGCTGTTTTCACGATGGATTATTTTGAGCGAAATATTTGAAAACATTTTAAAATGTTTAAAAATGTTTTAGTAGTAGCCGTTTTCACGATGAACTTATTTGCAAAAAAACGCCCAACGGTCCCGTAGAGCGAGTTTTTTCTTTTCTTGCAAATTAGTCCATTGTGAAAACGGCTACTACTAAAACATTAAAAAAAAATGTTTGAAAACATTTCGTGCAAAGTAATCCATCAATAACTTCGAATATTGACTAGGCTCAAGACCTGAATCTTTTAAAATAACCATAGGCGGATCCAGAAAGTGTGATTTTGACAGTTTGGGGGGGCCAAATCCCAAAAATTATCGCATGATTCTGAAAACTCATTGGATTTCGCTTGCTTATGTATCAATAACTGATTTAAAACAAACTTTCTCTAGTAAAAGTTGCTTTTTACGAACAACTCAGGAAATGTGTCAAATTTGCGCCGATTTTGGGTGGTTTGGGGGGGGGGGGGCATGGCCCCTTTGCCCCCCTGGATCCGCCCTTGAAAATAACTGTGCCGCGGAGCAGTGCGATTTTTTTAGTCTTATGCCTGGGCCCCGGTATAAGGCATTTTTATCAATGCGTCGCATTGCGTATGGTGCGGAACTCTAAAAGGTTATTGTGCGTTTAAAAGTGTGGTATACAAAGGGCTAAAGCAAACCACTTTGCCCAATCATATAGGAAAGCAGCAATATAACACATAAATGCGCCGAGAAACGGCATGATTTTTTTACCTGCATATAATACTAGAAAAGCATGCATGGCATAAAGCAGACGGAGCGAGTTATTGCATTGGTGTCCGGCAAAGGATTAGCATTGTTGTTTGCTGCAATAGTAAAGGACTAAACGTGCACCATCTTGTACCTTGCTGTGACTTTTAGTTGTTTTTTGTTCTGATTCTGACAAGATCGTTGCGGACAGTGGAAATAAATTCAAAGGCCCTGCGACCCAGGCTGAGTTTGCGAATAGGAGACGTGACTTTAAATCTGTGTCTGGCTCTATGTATTTTAAATATTTGAGGAAGCTCACTGACGATTTTAAGACAAACCCAAAACGTTATTGGTCGTTTTTAAAATGTATAACTAAGAAATCATGTGTATCACCGGCTACTCTACAACTCTGATCGTGTACTCGTGACGGCATGACTAGAAACGCGCGGACGCACTGACTGAGGATTTGCAGCCAAGTTTACGAACCCACGTGTGCAGAACCTTCCTCATGCCAGAGCTACCCGGTCGACAACATGTGTCGCGTGCGTGATTTCTGCGGCGGCTGTGCGAGCTGCGCTCACCATGGTCAGTCCCAAACAAGGCAATGCGGGACTGATAATATTCAGTGTCGTGATAATACGGAGTGCGCGAAACGAGCTGCCGGTCATCCCTATTACAAGATTTGTAACCTGTCATGAGTCTCCAGTGTCTAATCCCGCTGAGATGGGGCAGGCAAACATCAACCATTATTACAAAAAAGACGACAAAAAAGAGCCATCAAATTACAGATCTATTTCCCTGCTTCCCTCTCTTCGGGAAGATACTGGGCGAGTTGTATATGACGAGCTTTTCCGCCATGTCGCACCGGTTTTGAGCCATCAGCCAGCAGGTTTCCCCCTAGGCGCTCGTGCAACACGAACTTAAAGTGGTTATTCTTAAGTACGCGTAAAGGGAGCCATATCGACGGATAATCAGACGGACGCCATTATACTGATTATCGGCCCGCTTTCAGAGCGTCAAACCATACGCTCCTTATTCACAAGCTAAACACTCCTACCACTTTGAAGAGCTTGCATTGGAATGGTTCGTCTCGTATCTGTCTGCATAGACGCCAGAGATTTATCGTCAACGGCCAAAAACCTCCGACTGGAAACCGGTGACCTCCGCGCGTCCAGAGATCGCTTTTGGCATCCCCGTTCTCTTTCTATGTTACATTAACGATCTACGATTACATGAATCGGCTTGCCTTTTGTATGCCGACGATGTTAAAAAATTGTCCGCAAAATCACCTCCCAGCTGACGGACTGTTACTGCAGGCGGGATTCTCAGTCTTCTGTCAGCCTTGGTCCGTCAGATGGGACTCACTCCCTTAACCCTGCAAAATGCAAATTAGTTACGATGACTCTCAGGCGTGCACCCGTCCAGACCAAATATTTTATCAATAGTACCGAACTCGATCATGTAAGCAAAATTTTAGGGACCTCGGCGTAACACTAGTGACTAGACCAAAATTAACCTTTGCATCACATGTCTCTACATAGCAGTAGGTGCTAACCGAGCGCTGGCCTCCTTACTCGTTCTTTTCAATAGGTACTTAGCCTTTAAAATTCAACCGCAGACGCAGTGCTACGTGCGTATTTCGCGAACGTGCGTTCAATTTTAGAATACTGTAGCGTGGTTCTGGGCGGGGCGCACTCCCACACTGTGCGGGGTTGATCGAGTGCAACACAAATTCCTCATTTGGCTGCTTACTCATACATCTTACGGAACAAGCTAATTCTCTTTCTTATGTTAGCCTTCTGCCTCCATTTTCAAAATTCCTTCACTTAAACATCACGCAGAGTGCAGCACGATCTGCTCTTCTGAGGAACATTCACTGCGGGGGGGAAAGTGACTCTCGGGTCCTCTCGCAGTCGTATTCCCCTGCACGTGCCGCCCGATCGACCCGCACCGCCTCTCATTTTAACTTGTGCCTCGAGCACGCGGTAAGGAACTGTAGACTTTAGGGATGTTCTGCTGGCTCTCTAGAGCAATGAATGCCTTTTAGGCATTGCTTCTAACCAGACATCTTTTATGACAAGTTCGGAGCTTTTCACCCAGGTGTTGAATACGTTTTAACCCTGTAGTTTGTCGTTGTAGACTTTTAGGCTGTGCGATGATGTGATATGTGTGCTGTGTGGTGTATTTATTGTTTGTCTTATATTCATGACTTCGCCTGTCAGTGGAGCGTAGCACTGTTGGCGATCAACGAAATAAAACATAAAAATAAAAATAAAGGCAAAGCACGTGCTTATTCCAGCCGGCATTGATTTTTGTTTCTTTATGAATATTTAAAGTTTCTTTAGTTGTGTTGAATATTTGCACGGACATGTAAATTGTGCAGTGGTGGCCACTGCTAACCAAAAAGTTAGCTTCGCCAACCGCTAAGCCGCTAACAACAACAACAAAAATAACTTCCGCTAACGCTAAACCACTAAACCGCTAACAAAATTAGCGGAAGCTAACGCTTACCTCTAATCGCTAAATTTTATCATCTGGATTAGCTTCAATTTTTTATTTTTTTATTTTGTGCTCTTCAACTCTCAAAAACAGACTTCGAGAGCTGCAATTTTAATGTTTTAGCCAGGGCTGGTAAGAAGTGCGATCACGATACATAAAACTAAAAGCGGGCGTCAGAAAATGACCCTCCAAGTTTGCTTCGGGGCCCAAAAGGCCATTCAAACTATTTCGGCCTTTCAATACCATTCTGATGGCGAGCGAGGATTACTTAAATGCCATTTTTGTTGTGAAAACGTCATTTGATGGATAGGAATTGTAATCTCGTTTGCTGGGACTATGTGGCAGTGTGATCTGCTTCAGTTACAATGCTCACTGCTCAGGTCACGGGGCCACTTTATCTCAGCAGAATCTGGTCGGGGTCACCAAAACCGCTTTTACCAGCCCTGGCTTAGACATATAGAGCTGTTCAAAAAGGTATAGCAAGCCAATACATCAGCTGATGATCAAGGTGTACACAAATAATTAAATGAACACATTAGTTATTTGTTCATTTAATTCAATTTATTTCAACAAAGGCGGAAGGTTGCTCTGTCTCTACCATTCCGTCTTCCTTACCTACCCCCTACCCTCCCCACTGGCGGATCCAGCCTCCCAAAAGGGAGGGCTAATTTTCGCTGTGGACCTCCGGGTACTTGACCCTGGGGGGGGGGGTAGGGTTCGAGTCGTGAACAAATATAATTTTATTCTGCGTGTTAAATTTATAAATGTATCACTTACCTATACCCAAAATACGATTTTATCGGAGTGTTTAGTACACTCAAATACCTACAAGATACAAAATACAAAATACCACGACGCTCCAGGTCAAAATAGCGTCAAACGGGCTACTTTGCCTACTCCCCACTGCTACCAAATTGCTACCAAATGGAGGAAACACGAACGAGCAAATAGAAAAAACACGAACGAGGCAAAACAAATACTTTTCGTTAAAACGTTATTTTTCGCAGCCAGTATCCATTTCCCATTAGCATTTTTAGCGGATATGGGGGGGCTAATTTGTATTGCCGCCCCTGTTCGGCCTGGAATGGGGGGCCCTGCCGTCCCCCCTGGATCCGCCAGTGACCCTCCCTTAAATGTATGAAAGACATGCAACAGACATGTATTAATTTTATTAGCAGACTTTAAGTTAGCGGAACTAAATTTAGCGGAAGCTAATTGGTCCGCTAACGTTTTCCAAAGCTAGCGAAAACGATAATCCACTAAGCAAAAAGTGAGTTCCTAGTTAGCGGTTAGCGGATTAGCGTAACTGTGCCCGCCACTGGTATTGTGTAAGGCACAGCTGGCGTGACGTCACACACGCGAGCACCCTTAGCCGGCCGGCGAGGGCGGAGCCCATTGGCCCATTGCGTGCCTTTCACTCGGACGAGCCGGACGTCTCTCCACGTGCTTCCACCACCAACCCAGCTGCCGACCCTTGCGTTGTTCCATGTCACTTTAATGGTTTGTGTGTTAACGCGTGTATGCTCGAAATAAATGGACTGTATTCGGTGTACCATGATATTCAATCGGGTGTCTGCACCTCACCAAAAATTATGATTGTGTGTTATGTATGTAACATATGTACATATACGAACACATTCCCGATACACACAGCCAGCCTGTTTGCGAGCACGAGGGTGACTGATAAAGATCCTCTGAAGTGCTCTAAACTCTCTCGAAAGATCACGCAAAGCGTGGTCTTTAGAAAGGAAATAGGGCCCTTCGGGCCCTATTCCAGAGCAGCATAGGCCAAAGGGGCACGCACGGAACTTCAGGGGGAGCAATTGCCGCTTCCCCCCCTTGGGTACGCCGTACGCCTATATGCCGGGCTTGACCTGAGGTAAACTTGTGAAGTATGATGATGAGTGTGAATGTGATGTGTGATGTGTGCATGTTTATTCCCTTATCCACTCTAGTTCAAGCTATTTGCTGTCTTGTAGTATTCGACGAAAGCATGTAGGTAATAGCCATTTTTACATCGGATATGTTTTATATATTCAATAAAAATATAAATAAATAAGTTATTTTTACAAGCCTGTCATCATAAATATTTGTGAAGTGCTTTAACGAGGCAAACACGACGGTGTTGAAACTATTGCTTTATGTTAAATCAATACAAATATTCACGAAAAACGTTTGGAAACAAAATGTCATCGTGACCTTTGGTGACCTCTGGCGCTTAACTATTGACCTGAGCTGAGATTTAAGGACACCGATGGTAACTACATTTTTTTAATAACTTTCTATTGCTTTGTATGATTGTTCCTAGCTATCATAGTTCCCGAGATATTTGGGGTTTCGAAGTCCTAAAACTGGAGATAAAAAATGCGATGAGCTCTGGAGTCTGGTGACTTTATATTGACATAAGCAAAAAACCGATAACTTCGTATTTCCTTGTTGACAATTTGCTAACTTTTTTCGCGTTGTCCTAACCGTTTTAGTTTCCAAGTTAGGTGGGATCATTTTAACCACCCCCACCACCACCATGGCTAAGAATTCGCCATGGTGAGACAACTTTGTCTCAGAGGCCCACTGGGGCGCGGGTTAAAACGGGGGACAGTCTCTGGAAACTCGTAGATGCTTCAGAACGTCCAAGCAAAAGCAAAGTAAACAATATTGCAGAATCCCCCAAACTCGATTAGGCATGACATTTATTGATAATTGCAGACGGCTGCATGCAGTATCTGGTGAAATTGTAACTGGATCGTTGGTGGATCGCGGTCGTGGACTTGGATCGTTAGCCATTGTTACCTAATGGAACTCACATAGAGGAATGGGAATGAGGTAAAACCGGGCTGTGATAAGCTATTTCGCACAAATGTGTCTTCTTTTATTATTGTATGACTCTCCAAGTTCAATGTGATTAGCGGCCCATTTCCGAAGACATGAAGGAAGAAGCGGGAAAACGTTCGCAATGATAACGTATGTCATTACAATCACCATAAGATAACAGCAGACCTGGATTTGACACAAAATCCGGTCACTGCAGAAAGGGGCCGAAAATGTCATTCTAGCATCGCGAAATCGCGAAACATGGATGCCATCCAACACCAACAGTCGAATCTATCTCACCTTGACAAATCAGTAGTCGGGATTCAGGGCATACGACAAACACCAACCTTGGTGCCCATACGCAGAAACATTCACACGCCGCGCTAGCATCAATTGCCTCTACTCGCCACGCTCAAGCCATAGATTACTGACTCGCCTAGACCTACGCGGCTGGACGCGGTGCCAACATGTATGGCTACTTCGACGCAAATTCGTGGTTTTATGACGACTTTCACAATTAATGTTACTGATGCTCCGAACCTATGAGACGTAATTAGATTAAGCAAACGTTATTTTGGATAGAAGTGTACTATCTCTATGATCCATGTGAAATATAGGGTTTTATGTTAGTATTGCAGTGTTTAAATACACCTGTGATGTGAACACTGACTATTTTAGAAGACTTCTATGATTACACCGTTGTACCGCCAAAACCGGAAAGTGCTAAGCCGGCCGCACACTATAGGCCATTCGGCCGCGATATCGCCGCGATTCTTTCGCGGAAACATCCCGGGGATTGAACCATTCCTAAAAATTGTGCCATCTGGGTGTCGTACCCCGGCCCAACTCCCAACTACCGTTAATTCATTAGGAAACACGATTTTGTTTGGCGCGTGTTTGTATTTTTTGGCCGTGTCGCTGGTGGAGTCGCGCGCGACTATCGCACCGAATTGCCGCCAGTAGTGCGGCCGGCCCTTTAGACGCTACAACAATTACTATAGCTGGCGAAGCATAATCAATTCTGACTTATATCTATCAAAAATGTATTCATATTTATGAAAATAAAGGTTGAAATAACAGCTTTATTAAAACGCTGTAACACCAATTTTGGTTCGCATGATTTACGTCGGCAAAACTTGCATTAGCATTACAGCAATAAATGTTCGGCCCCTTACTGCAGTGGCCTGATTTTCGTGTCAAATCCAGGTATAATGTTATCTAGATATACGCAATCACGTTCGCTACCATCTGAACGCTTTCTCGACTAATGATCTAAAACGACAAACCAAAATGAAACTTGTTTCATTTATTAATGCAGTTAAATGCTAAGTCACTATCAATGGGGACTTAACGCGGAGCTAGCGACATTAGTGAGACCTCATGCTTGATATGGGAAACACATGGCAATCGCTCCCCGCCAAAGGAGGTGCGATTCACTAAACATACAAACATATAAAACACGCGACGCGATAGTTTTCTCCTCTAGCTTACAGTTTACCCTCCCCACCGTCGTCCGTTAACAATACTCTTCCAAACATTGTTATTATTTATAACTACTTTCGTGCACGTTCACCGAAGTTAAACAGCATCGATCCGAATATCATTAGGTACCAGAACAGCATCCGCCTCACTTCCATCGCTGTCTTACTTTTCATACCTTCGCCGACGGCCCAGTCTAACACAGCGCCCCGTGACGTCACAGCACAGCCGACTGGCCGTTCACCGAGACTGACAGAGCACGCCGCATACATTATGCATTCCTCGGGGTGCAGCTGCGCACCGCCGGCCGGCGATCGGAGAACATGCAATACCATGTGACGTCACCAGACAGACGCTCTCTTCCGGCCCGTTGATGACGTCATTGTTTGATCGTAATGACGCAACGCATTATCATTGTCTGTCTTGATAATGATATCGATACATGTTGTCGTCCGGTTCAGTACGGACGTTGTTAAATCATCTCGTCCAGTAATCGGTGTTGACGTGTTCAAGAGTTCTCGTCTGATTCGTTGATAGCGTGTTCAGATATTCTCGTCCGATTCGGTGATGACGTGGTCGGGGGCGTTCATGAGCGCCTCGATGCTCGGCTCGTCCGTGGAG
>VOPJ01008865.1:0-19490 GCA_014673585.1 Semibalanus balanoides | reverse complement strand
GAGACACAGACTCCCAGCTGTCTCCCACTGAGACACAGACTCCCAGCTGTCTCCCCGCTGAGGCACAGACTCCCAGCTGTCTCCTCGCTGAGACACAGACTCTCAGCTGTTTCCTCGCTGAGACACAGACTCCCAGCTGTCTCCCCGCTGAGACACAGACTCCCAGATGTCCCCGCTGAGACACAGAATCCCTGCAACCTCCCGCTGAGACACAGACTCCCAGCTGTCTCCCCGCTGAGACACAGACTCCCAGCTGTCTCCCCGCTGAGATACAGACTCCCAGATGTCTGCTCGCTGAGACACAGATTCCCAGCTGTCTCCCCGCTGAGACACAGACTCCCAGCTGAGACACAGACTCTCAGCTGTCTCCTCGCTGAGACACCTGGTAGGCGGAATGACAATGTACCGGAGACACCTGTCCTGCCAAATCCTCAGAAGTATGTAGGTATTCTGGAGTCGTGTTCGTTGTGCCAAGCTCGACGGTAAATCAGCAACACTGCGTAATGTCTGTCACTTCCAATTAAACCGCTAGCATATATTGTTGCAGATTTTCCAGAAGGATTTTGCCGGTCATTGTCCGATCGATTTTTTTTTTTTTTTTTGTAATGCCGGCAAGCAAAAATGACATGACTGTATGAGGGCTGTCATTACAATAGAGATAACATATCAGTTTGCCTGCTGTTTTGGTTACCAAATCATTCACATTGATTACGCTATAGGTACTGCTTGTATGCCTTAATTCGTTTCTTTGCCCAGTGGGTAATTAGTCTGCTTTTATGTAAAACAATCTAGACATGACAAGACGCATTTGAAGCAATGTGCATTGCATGGATGGCAATAATACATAGCATGGTAAAAGCTCAGGGGCGTATAGAAAACTCATTAAGAAGTTGGGGGGGGGGCAACAGGCCCATATGTTTGATAGTGATTCCTTCCAATAGCAACGTCCACTCAGCTAATGTTAAAATCCGAAAATGTTGGGGGGCAATTGCCCCCTGCGCCCCCGGCTCCTACGCCCATGGGTAAGCTTAAGAGCAGTTTTACTAATTAGATGTGATTGAAAACTACTACATATAATTATGAGTCAGAGAATATCATTGTAAATATATAAAGTAGGTATGTTATGTTTACACTTTTTAGACACCATTTGCAAACAATTAGATAGTCAACTGAGCTCAAATTATGATACTTTGGCATGCCAGTCTCCCACAGCAGTATTTAATTGCAAGTAAATTACTGCTTTCAGTAAATACCTTTGGAAGCCAAACCAACAGTTAAGGAGATGAGAGAAAAGCCACCCGCTCTTGATGATTCTTTGGCACGCACTTGTCCCACAAACATCTTAATTTGACTAGTCTGGTGCCGCATTTAGTCATTCTTCCCTAAGCACTTAGCCTTCGCTCAGTTCTTTTTACCCCATTGGCACCGGTCGCTTCATCCCCTTTGCCCTTCCAAGGTCACATGAGAGTGTTGACCTCTCTGATCCCTCGCAGGTCTTAATCCCACGGATAACCTGGCTGCGCAGTCTGTGATCGGTTTACCGGAGCCGCACGAGCGCACGTGCCGGCACCGACAGCTCTATGACGTCCGGTATATACAGATTTGTGACGTCACTGACACATCTATGACGTCACAGGATCAGCTGTCTGTCTGGAGGGAAGGAATTGAAACGCGATGCAGCTCGCGGCCTTAAATCACATACAAACGTCTTGAACTAGACCGTCAAAGTGTTCGCCAGACGTGATTCGATATAGCTGATCTGATCCTGAATCGAATCAGGCTTTTATTGGCTCCCTATGTGCTCTGATCAGTATACCACTCTGCTGTCAGCTGCCAGAACTCCACGCGCCCTGATCAGGCCTGTCAGGTCGTGAATTTAGAAACGCTCTCCGAAAACCGCCCCTGGGAATGCGACGTGGCTGGCGGAAAAAAGCGTATACCGCTGCCGACAAGCCGGTAAAAAATGGGCCGCGTCCGTCAGCTGACGGCCGTGGATGTACGGCTGCACACGAGGCGGACACTTCAATAGCCAGCGGTGACGAAATCCGAGCCAGCCACGTCGCAGCACGTTTCGCAAAGCTTATCACGTGAAAGGCGGAATAAAGGCAATTGGCAGAATGTGTCCGTCAGCAAATCGGCAGAGATGTGGCATGTTCAACAAAGTGGTTCCTAACCGTGAGGACTCGGCTGTCGGGGGATCGCTGTTTTGTGGTGGCACGTGAAGTGTCTGAGATTAGCGAACATTTATCGTTCCTGAAGAAGCTGACTGCCCTGGCTGCCCAAGTTTCCTTTACTTAAAATATTTCTTAGTTGGCTGCCCTTCTTTGAGAGAGGAAATATTGCTCGTTATTTAGAAAGATAGTTAAGGTTTTAACTGGTTGTAAATGGCGCTTGCTCGCAGACATGTGCCAAGGCCACAAATAGGATCCAAGATCCGCAAGATCCCAAAACAAACATATTTTCCAGGATCCATGATCCACAAGATTCCACGATTTTTCTTTCAGGATCCAAGAGATTCATAGGATCACGAAAAATTAATTTCCCATGATCCAAAATCTACAGGTCCAGCGGTCCAAAAATATCACAAGAATCTCCTTATCCTAGGGATCCTGGATCCCGGTATTTTTTTGGATGTTCTTGGCCCACATGTCTGATCCACCACATGTAAATATTACACCATTGAAATTTGTGTGGAATTTCTAAAGCATGAAATGTAATGCTTCTATATAGTCCAGGCACCACAAAAAGTGAAAATATGTTAACAAGACCCACAAGATCCACGAAATCTGCTTTTAAGGATTCGTGGATACCATAGGATCCCACGATTTTATTATTCTCCTGGATCCAAGAATCCATTAGGATCACACGAAAATAGTTTTCTAATTATCCAAATCCACAGGATCTTCCACGACAAAATCATCCTGCAGCTGGGGCAGAATCCAGAGGGGGCTGCAGGAGGGGTGCGACCTCCCCCAGGCGCCTGGTCGCGGGCCGGGCCGTGTTTTGGCCTCCCCCAAACCTCCTCGGCTTGGGAGCCAAAGCACGGCTCGACCCCCGCGACCCGGGCGCCCTGGGGGAGCCGCAGCCCGCTCTGCACCCCCCTCTGGTTCGCCAGTGTCCTACAAGGATCCAGGGATCAAAGAATTCCCGCATCTCGGATCTTATGGATCATGGAGCTTGTATTTTTTGGGATCCTGGCACACGTTCTGCTTGCGTAAAAGAATGAGATTCTCTGGGACGACTCGACCCCCTCCCCCAGCCAACAGCATATGTCTGAGAGAGGAGCAAATTGTACTTTTACCGACGTGTCCCCCCCTCCTAAGAAAAGTCCTTGGCTACGTGCCTGTGCCCCGGAACGGACCAGAACCATAACTCAGAAGAAAAAAATCGCAAAATCGCAACTAAAATAAATATTGTTAATATATATATATATATATATAATATTATATATATATAATATATATATATAATAATTATACAATTGTAAGCAATCGGCATAACATTAATACAAAAGCGTTTAGCGTGAGCTATATATTGATCTACCAGATAGCTTCATGCCAATCACGCCCTAGCCCCTAGGGACTGTCTCCGTCTGTCCAGTGATTTGGTCTGCGGGATCGGCAGTGTTGCCTGGGACCTCTTCATCGTGGCCCGCTTCACTGACCGCCTGAGCGGTGTGGGGCCGCTGAGCTGAGCGAAAGCGGACCGACCAGCCGCTGCACGCCATTATAACGATAGCCAATCACTCCCTAGATGAATCACGAGCATTAATGTTGCAAAATGAGGCGGCTAGCACGCCATAGAAAGTTGCAGCAGCATGTGCTAAACTGCCAATATCGATTAGGGACAGCCTATTGAGCGCTAAACCGCGAATCAAAGTGCGATTACCCTCCAAATATATTCATCCTCGTTTAAACATGCCTGTTCACACCTGCATGCCTGAACGGCCGCATGCCTCGCGGGAAGCCGCAGAGGCGAAACGGCGTCCAGCTACCGCTAATCCGCACCCTACGTGGCACTGAGCGCGCGCAAACAATGCACCTGTTTTAGCACAGTCCGGAGGCATTGTGTGGTGTGCGCCGACCAAACACTCATTACAATGCTGCGAGCCCTGTGTCGGCGCCAGTCAAGGTCGCACAAGGCCGCCGCAGGTCGCAGCGTCAAGGTCGCCGTCGCAGCGCCAGTCCGCCGCAGCGCCGGCCAGCTCATTACCGCGCACAACACAGGACGCCAGTGTTAGGACGACGCCGCTGTAAAAACGCCGCTAATCGCTAGTGTTTTGTAGCCGCGCAGCTCACGGCGCCAATATTCGGGAAAAAGCGGCGATGTGCGGCGCGCATAGGCGCGCGCCTGTCCAATTTCACTGCCTTGTTTACCGGCGGCTGAACGATCGGTGCCGGGCGGCGGTACAGCGGCGGCTCGGAGGCACACGAGCTGCTGAGCGTTGCAGCCGAGTCGGTATAGCAGCGCTGCGAGCATTTTGTCCATTTTGTGTTAGTGGAATGCTCATAATCGACGAGTGGTGCAAGGCGTACTCGTACATATAATCTTTAGTCAGAGCACATAATAACACCAATTGCCTCTATATGATAGTTGCAGTGCTCCACCTTGAATTCTCGAAAATACATCGACCTGTAATCCGACCATCTGAAGAGCTGATGCTTCAATTCACCGGAAAGCTTATATATCCACACAAACGTCACAAAGCTGCCGCATTGACTGCCACCCGGCCACCGGCATGTCGAACGCCGAAACGACGTAGTAAAAAGCCGGCACGTCAGTCGACAGGACCAAATGAAGTCTCTAGCCAACCTGACAGGGAGACGTGCTGGTGTCGTCCTGTCACGGGCTGCGTCGGCCTGTCGGTCAGGACTTTCGCCAAACTCCTTCCTAGCCGGAGCTTGTCGGGGCCGTCACAGAGCTCCCGCAAGAACGTGACCTGTGAGGATGGCCACACGGCTCCTGTCAGAGCCACAGGTGTCAGAACTGTCCCCCTCTGACGTCAGACTGACGGCGGAGTGCGGACCGAGCGTCACTGACCTGACGTCGAACGAACAAGGTTCGCTTCCTTTGTCGTTCGGCACTGTATTTGGACGGCCTGGACAAAGCTGCCCTCACAATGGACGTCCATGTATTGTTCCAACGCCACAACCGTCGCCGATGGCGCGTGCTGTTATTTCTGAGGCCGCCTCCGGTTGACTCGAACACACAAGAAAAGTCACAACACGTGAATCACATTCTGAACATCCTTACACATCCGAACCCACGTGTCGGCGTCTACATACCAGCATACATCGTAGTTCGTACGAAGAAACTGAACACACTAAAACACCGTCTCCCTGAGGCGGCACAGTGAACTGCAGTCAACAGACTGAACTGCAGTCAACAGACACCGCGCGTCCATAACAGCGCCGTGTCCGAGTCAATAAGACCCCTCGGCCGGCGGCGGGTCTCTTGAGGCCGGTCCGGGCGCGCATCCGCCGCTCTAATGGGCATCATAACAGCCGTTTATTTGTTTTGCTCGGCGGTGCGCAGTAGCAGCGTGATACCGTCAGTCGGCGACGCTCGAACGGTGGCCGACACGGCCGGTGGCGCTGCTGACCGCTCCGCCGCTCCGGCTGCTCCGGCGCTGCTCCGGGGCGGCGGCTGCCTGTGTCGGACGGCTCAGAGCCGAGTGTCCATTAGGTCCGGATCTGAGTGGCGGCCCGGATTGCCATTACGATGGCGCGTCGTTACAGGACATCGTTACCGGAGACGGCCGGCTCGACTCGGCTTGGATCATCGGTGATCGGACGGATGGGATGGGCGGCGCGAAGGTTAGGTCAGCGGCCGGCAGAGAGACAGAGAGACGAGCGGCAGGCCGGGACAGGGAAGTTTGTAGTGGCATGAGAACGTGCGGCTCGATTGCTCTAGTGGGTGCTGAGGGTAAAAGCGATTCAGCTAAGAACTCAGACAAGATAATGCCACGGCAAAATCCACAAAAATATTATTTTGAGTGACGAATAACACTACAGTTTGGTTAAGCTCTAATCGGTCACAGTCATATTGCTATTGCAGAAAAGCGAAAGCACAACGAGCACCGTGCGGTGCCAATGTTGTGATACTTCCGTTTCTACCTAATTAAAAATTAATTGCAGTAACTGTCATCTGGCAAACTACTTTCAATATTGCTGTTGGCCATGAAGTGTTGATATTCTCACATTTTTGACGTGCTGAATGCCAGCTTCATGGTTTTCCAAACCATCACGCCTTCAATCTATCCATCTCCGACCCACAGATATACTTCAGCCACGCGTCCCAGCGCCGACAGATCGGGTTAACAAATCACCGAGCGATCAATCTCGCTCCGATTGCCTCAATTAGCCTGGCTGACCGCCGCCGCCGTCGCTAGCGGTCGGCCCCAGCGGCTGGGATGGATCGGCGTCTTCATTTGTGGCGCGGTTGCGGCGGTTTTCCGCCCAGTGGCGGTGGCGGCGGTGGCGGCGGCGGCGGTCTATCTTGGCCCTGACACGGCGGTGGTGATCTGTTTAGGTCGCCTGTCGGGCGGCCCGACTGGACGCTGTGGCGCCGGACCTCTGCCGGCGGGGTACCGGGGGTACCGGGCACTGCTGCCTGAGTGACGCGCGGAGGGGTTCTGGTCTCTTCTCTTCAGCGCCGGATGGCCCGTCTAGGAGATCTGACGTACGGCCTGACGCGCTTCTCGGATGCGTCTCGACGCGTTGCAGTGCGTCACGACACGGATGACACAAATATCAGCTTGTTTGCAGTTTGGGAAAGCTATTATTCGCGGAATATTGGGTGACCGAACGCAACGCAATGCATGAAAGATCACACCCATGTAGGGTGGGCCTAAGGAGAGCGGGAGTGGATTGATTTTGAAGACGTGAGGTGTTGTAATGCCGCTGTCCCCGTGTGACGCGAGGTCACATAGCACGATGTCTGACGTCACGCAACAATACGTCGGCCGCTCCCTGTAACTGTAGACGACACTGCAGGTCACCGACTCCCGCCGACTGGGAATCACCTGCCCACTGCCCGTCTCCATACCGCCGGGCGGCACCGGGTCCCCCCACCTGTCACCCCTACCGATACGAAGTCTCCACCGGGAGAGGTTCCGCCCCGCCCTGACGTACCGGGTAGCCACAAGTCACCGAGCTGGGAGATGTCCCGCCCCGCCCTGACCTGGGCGACCTCCACCGGCAGAGGCCAGCCCCGCCCTGACCGGGTCATTACCGCACTCTGTCGCCTCCTGAGAGCCGTTCGTTCCGGTCGCACGCACCGCCGGCGCGCTATGAGTCCAATTGGGCGCCGACCGCTCCTCAGGGACGGACGGGACAGGCTCCAGTCTCGTCCATCACGCTCGGCGGACGGGGTTGGACTGGGCAGGGCAGAGCGGGGTGGCAGGGCAGGCAGAGACGGGAGTGGCGCGGGGCAGCGGCAGAGACGGGGTGGGCTGGACAGGGCAGAACGTTGGTGGACTGGGCAGGATAGAAATGTGGGGGTAGAGGCAGAGACGGGGTGGGCTGGGCAGGATAGAAATGTGGGGGTAGAGGCAGAGACGGGGTGGGAGGAGAGGCAGAGACGGGGTTGGGCTGGACAGGGCAGAGGACGGGCGTGGGAGAGAGGCAGAGGACGGGGTGGGCTGGGCAGGGCAGAGACGGGTGGGCTGGCAGGGCAGAGACGGGTGGGCTGGGCAGGGCAGAGACGGGGGGCTGGAAGGGGGCAGAGACGGGGTGGACTTGGGGCAGGCAGAGACGGGGCTGGGCTGGGCAGGGCAGAGACGGGGTTGGGGCTGGACAGGAGCAGAGACGGGGTGCTGGGCAGGGCGGAGACGTGGTGGGCCTGGGCAGGGCAGAAACGGGTGGGGCTGGCAGGGCAGAGACGGAGGTGACTGGGCAGGAGAGGACGGGGTGGGCTGGGCAGGGCAGAGACGGGGTGGCTGGACACAGCAGAGACGGGGTGGGACTGGGCAGGGCGCAGAGACCGGGGAGTGGGCTGCGGCAGGGCAAGAGACGGAGGTGGGACTGGACGAGCAGAGACGGGGGGACTGGGCCAGGGCTGAGCCAGGACGCAGGTGGGCTGCCGGCAGGGCAAAGAGGACGGGGTGGGCTGGACAGGCAGAGACGGGGGGGCAGGGCAGGGCAGAGACGGGGTGGGTGGTCAGGGGCAGACGACGGGGTGGTGGGCAGGCAGAGGGACGGTGGTGGGCTGGCAGGGCCAGAGAGACGGGTGTGGACTGAGGCAGGGCCAGAGACGAAGGGTGGGCTGGGCAGGTACAGACAGGTGGTGGATAGAGACAGAGCGGGTGTGGGCAGGCCAGAGGGCAGAGACGGGTGTGGGACTGTCAGGGCAGAGAGGGGTGGGCTGGGGCAGGGCAGAGAGGGGTGGGCTGGGCAGGGCAGAGACGGAGGTGGACTGGGCAGGGCAGAGACGGGGTGTGGCTGGCAGGATACAGACAGGTGGGGGTAGAGACAGAGACGGGGGGTGGGGGGCAGTGCAGAGACTGGGGTGGGCAGGCAGGCAGAGACGGTGGGTGGACAGGCAGAGATCGGGGTGGGCAGGGCAGGGCAGAGACGGGGTGCGCTGGGCAGGGCAGAGACGGGGTGGGGCTGGGCCCGGATATTAAATTGTGGGGTAGAGGCAAGACGGAGGTGGTCCTGGGCAGGCTAGAAATGTGGGGGTAGAGGCAGAGACGGGTGGGGCTGGCAGGAAATAGAAAACATGTGTGGGGGTTAGAGGCAGAGACGGGGTGGCTGGGCAGAGGATATGAAATGTGGGGGAGAGGCAGAAGACGGGGTGGGCTCGCGGGCAGGATACGAAATGTGGGGGGTATGAGGCCAGAGACGGGGTGGAGGTAAGGCAAGAGACGGGGTGGAGGAAGGCAGAGACGGGGGTGGGAGAGAGAGCAGAGACGGGGTGGGAGGAGAGGCAGAGACGGGGTGGGAGGAGAGGCAGAGACGGGGTGGGCAACGTAGCAGAGAAGGGATAGGCGGCGGCACGGGCAATGGGCCAGTGGGCCACTGAAGGCAGGAGGCTCGTGGCCCACATCCTCAGCTCCTCAGTGAGGTAGCGGTTAGTCACGTGTAGGTACAGCGCAGTCCAGGTAGGTGGTAATTCCGGCTCTTAATTACCACCCGGTAGGTGGTAATTCCGGCTCTGCAGGCCGATTTAAATGGCTTCTGCCAGCGGGCTACTTTTGTTTATTGTTGTTATTCCAAAGTGGATGTTCTGAGTCAGCTGGTAGGCGGTTAACGGAGTTTTAAAGAGTTCCACCCGGGCATGTGGTGTGTATGGCAAAAGGTCTGCAGAGTGCAAGTCAGCTCCTATTGGACTAATTTGTATGTGGGTGTGAGTTTTATTGTAAGTTACCTTGTATTTTCCCGGGCATAGTTTTACAAACATTTCTACAAAATCATGAGCACTGCATAGTCATTTAGGGAATATTTTCCCTCTCATTTAAATAGCAACACAATACAAAGAGAAGGAACATTAATTCTGAAAAGCATAGAAATCAAAGATATGAAATTATATAAAAGAGAGCTGAGTTCGAATCAGGGTATCTTTAGTAGCCGACAAATCGAGGGAACATTTGTAAAAACATTAGAATCTAAATACACGCATGCATGTAATTACTCCCACATCGCCTACAGCAGCACCCTGTGGCCTGTATCACTGCCGCACGACACACAATGTAACTAACAACATACAGTTTGCCGCGTCACATCAGTTCATTTGTTCGTCCGGTGTGCATCTGCCGTGCCCTCGGGGCGGCGCAGCGCTCTCGGAACATCCTGGGTCGACTCAGGGTCTGATTTAGCGACGCGGCTCGTGTGACAGATGAAGCCGGCGGTGCTGTACACGGCGGGAGGCCTCCGCTCGAGCCCGGGGCGGTCTGAGAGCGCGGCCTGGCCGGAGATGACGGAGAGTCCGCAGCCGCGGGCGGCGCGGTATTGCCGTGTTGGTTTGCCGGAGTGATTCTGAAGATGAGACGCTGGGCGGTGGAGAGGTTTGATTGCTTTTCTGCGGAAGGCGGTCGTAAAATATTGTGAAGAGAAGAGACTAGTTTGTATATTAAACTGTGGTGAATGTTTTCTGAGTCACAGTGAAAAGGACACGCCGTTTACGAAGTAACTGGTGTATCATTACAACGCAGTCATTTAGCAGCCTAATTGCAGAGCTAATCAACAGTTTTCACCCATCAATCACAGGAGAGTTGCCAATTTGAAATGTGAGATTTCAGCCAATTTGAGACGTGATATTTGAGTCCTCAATGCTACATTCCATTCTGAGCAAGTGATTTTACTTGTTTGAGAGTGGAATGACTTATTCATCCGCTCATTCGACAATTACCCAATTCCTTCCATTCATATTTCGAAATCGAAAATCGGATGTAGCCGCCCTCAAACGATAAAACTGTTCCTTTTAGTTCCCTAATGAAGTCATTAAGTCCGTTTCATCCATACCATTTGGAATTCTGAGCACAAATACGATCAGATAAGCCTAAATACGGTGTTCCTCAAGGCACGCTCACTAGAGCCTATAAGTGAAGTTTCTGCACTCGCATGGGTTCTGCACTCGGCACTATAATAATGTGTGTCATTATAGAGACTCGATGCCTTTAGTCAGCCGCTGCGACGCAGACCGGATTGCGTGACCGGTACACCTCGGTCCGACATCGGTACTGATGACATCGGTACATCGGTACAGGAGATCTGAGTAGGTCAGGTCAATAGAGCTGCGGCCACCCAACAGCCCGGAATGCGACGCCTTGCGCCTCAAACCAGGGATGAGAGATCATAGAGAAATACAGCTGCATATAAATGTTACGTGAGAAACCTCGCGCCCGTTTAAATTCATTAATATGCCTAATGCCTGATAAATTGATTCGACTAATGATTTATTGACTGTTTGATTAATTGTATGATTAATTGACGGGCGTCGGTAATCTTTCGTTTCCCAGCCGAGAACGACACTGGCTGTCACGACACAGCGGCTGCGACATAAAATCTGTCGCGATAAACGCCATCAGACCAAACATGGACCTCACGCCCCGCCTCGTCTGGTGGCAGCCGGCCGGACAGCTACAGCCTACGGAATTAAATGGACCCGTTCCCCGCTGAACATGACGC
Source organism: Semibalanus balanoides (assembly GCA_014673585.1). NCBI lineage: Eukaryota > Metazoa > Arthropoda > Thecostraca > Balanomorpha > Balanidae > Semibalanus > Semibalanus balanoides. The sequence continues at coordinate 8,361 of VOPJ01008865.1, read as the reverse complement.
CAGTGACGGTTTGACCGGAGCGGGAGCGCGGGTTAATTGCAGTGGGATGCGGCTTTTTGTCTGCGGGTCGGCAGTCGCACGGGCCCGGCATTATCGGCCATGTTGACCTAACAAACGGCGGCTGATTGACTCCAGTCGTCGTTAGCGGACAAACCGGCGCACAGTTGCGCCGCCGCCCGTCAATGCGGCAGTAATGACGCGCGTGCGGCCACCGTGGCGCAGGCCGTCCGACGCGCTGCACTGAGTGAGAGCGGTCTGCAGAGGTCAGCGGAGGTCAGAGGTCACTGACCGTTCTCTCAGATACAGAGCTGCAGGAGGTTTGAGCAATGCATAAGGTAACGCTAGAGGACATGTGAGAGCCTGGAAAAAAGTGAAGAGTTCTGATTTCGGAAGCTTGGTCTAGAATCGTGGAGCAGAGGGCCCCAATTGGAGCACAGTGGCATCGCATGCGGTCTATTCTGGGTGTGGGTCAGTGGGCTGGGGTGATTGACTGAAGACCGATAGGTCGTGGGTTCAAATCCGCCCGCCCATCCGTCTTGTCATTACCGCTCGCGGTTTCCAGTGACTGTCAGCGCAACAGTTACGCAGTAAAACTCCGATGACGAATATACCAGGACATGTTATTACCATTCATAAAACATAACTGGGCGCCGAAGACCGTTTGAATCAATTGCTCAGTGGAAGCCATTAGCGCTGAGCCGCCACCCACACCCTTAGCACTAGTGGCGACCAGACACGCACTTCTGCAGTCACAGCGCTTCCGGCACACACGAGTCAGTCGCAGAACAGACCTGGCGACGCAGAATGTGTTGTTCACCTCCACACACACACACAGACCTGGCGACTTTTCCGCGCGCCAACACAACTCGGCCGGCTTTCCTCTATCCGTGGGGACCGCGAACTGACTCGGGACTAGTGAAACAATACGGGCCGAGCACAGTATTAACGCCTGGCGGTCTATTAGGGGAGTCTATATGGGATGTGTCTCAGGCCATTTGGTTTTGGGATATGCGGATGTCACGCACCTTAAAAGAATAAATTCACCCCCAGCGCACCGTGATAACAAAATATATATCGATGAGAACTCATCCGGCGTGGCAATACACTCGAATAGAGGCCGAGGTGAGCGGCGCCGAGCCAGGGAGAGAATGGGGAAAGGGCGTCCGGCTCTGAATACGGTATAGGCTGTGTCGTGATTACAGTGTGTGGCGTGTGCTATAAATTGTTGATAGTCCGAATAGAGCTTAACAGTATTGTTTTCTGAAACGTGCCAGTGCTGTGAAAACAGACTTCCGCGTTTCATGTTCGATTTTCATGTTTTCAAATACCATTCATCGCGGTTCATGACAGAGTCTTAGTCACAGAGATGTTTACATGTGATGATGTCCATTGTGAGTTGTATATTCGTTCAAGTATTTATGTAGGTACCTCGTGCAAATTTGCAGAAAACAAGCATGGACAGTCAAGAGTATACCAGAATGAATAAGACTATGACAAAGACTATGACTAAGACCATGACCAAGACTCTGACGAAGGCCATAACTTCTCACCATGGTCGCAAAATGACCTGAGAAGTCGGTGCGCCCTAAAACCCAATTAACAAACCCAACTATTCGCCTCCAGATCCATAGAACCAGAGAATAAGCTCGAGAACGAACACAGGAACGTCTCTGGAATTTTACAGCCCGCATTACGGAAGTTGTCTTCCTTCAAAAGTTTACCGCGGATGACAGACAGTTAAGGACCGGTGGAAAGATGCCAGGTGAATGGCGGCTCTCAAAGAATCGGCCAAGTTGGAAACGGACAAAGTTTGTGTTGGGCTCGCTGGGATTCGCTCTCGGGGCTGAGGGCCCGATTAGATGCCCAGCGGTATTCTGTGAGACAAAGCTGCGCCGGCGACTCTTGAAGAAAATCCTATGTCTCGTGAGACTTCCTCGTAAGACAAAGTCGACCTATTGGGGAATGCATTATTTCGATTAATTGTATGATTAATTTCCCAGGGCCAGGTCACCCTGAAGTTTGAGCACATGAACAAGATACTTCCAAACGGATGGTAAGTGGCGAAAAGGTGTAATTTTTAAGCTTCACAATTCAAACTTTAAAAATATATAACTCAATGTATTGCCAGGTTCCTTATAACCCAGGTCTAGAGATTTGCAAGACAAACAATGTATTTTGTTTTCAGGAATCAAATACAAACACTATTATTGAAGATGCTACTTTTGTGAACATTGCGGACCCTTCATTCTCCCTCACACCGGACACCGGCGTATGTGATGTGTTGGTTCACCAAGCCGGGCTGGCAGTCCCTCACTCGTACCGACCTGCCGGTATCGGTAACATTCGGTGATCGGTGGCGGCGCGGGCGCGTCCGTCACCAGTCGGGCCCGCGAATACAGCAGCGGCGACAGGCGCGGACAGACGGCGGGCGGCGGGGGCGGGACAGGACGCCGACCACGCCGGCCGGCCGAGGTAGGAAGCGGCGCTCTGACGCCACCGCTGGCACTCGCTATAGTACGGCACAAGGGGATATACGCCGTGGGCTTGCTTTATGCAGTGTGTTCCAGGGCCTATTGTCCTCGGTCCTGTGAATCACTGTCACCGATCTCATGGGCACTGTAATGCGTGTAGTTTCCGAGACAGGCTCGAGTTTTTGCGTGATGCGTGCACTTAGGGACGGATCCGTGATGCAGATTTATGTAAAACTTAAGATGGAAATGAGGTCTGAGGGGGTGTGAAAACCCGGATCACATGTACTGGGCATGCGATATGAAGAGATGTGTGAGAGATAGAATCGCCCGGATTAAGCTGTCCGACAGTGACAACAGACATTGTTTAAAGCGACATCCAGTTACGATACATTATGCACACAAAACAAATCACGTCGCTGCAAGCCGGCAGATGCGTCGCATGATTCGTTGAGTTCTTGCCAGATGCAAGCTTAATGTTTCTACCGTAAAACCTCGACTCTAGCATCTAACTTATCATAATTATAGGAAATTCCGTCATTTACAGGTCCTATAGACATTATACAGTGCGATAAGGTGATGTCTGAAAATTCAAGCATAATCCAGTGATCATGTTTTGACCCGGCGGCCACGAGTCTGTCGGTTAACACCGCGCATACAACCGCAAGCACCACTGGTAAAGCACTTAACGACCGTGTACTGGTGTAACACAACACAGGCTTGAGCCTAAGCTCGCTTTCTAGTTATACGACCGTCATCACCGTTGGATAAGACCTTCACAGTGGTCGGCTTGAGTACGTTAATTGCCTTTCTTTGTGTGGAGGTCGAACGTTTTTAGCCGAGCAACTATGGTACGGCCATTCAGAAGACCAAAGTGTAACTAGTAAAGCCGGCAGTGAGTATCCCACCAGTCGGTAACTGGTAATTAAGTTCCTGTTTTAGAATGTGGAAAGTGCCCTAGCCGCATACACGGGAGCAAACGGCAAGTATATGAGGAAGGAGAGGTCAAGCGGACCAAGTTAAAGGGAATTAACCAAATAGGGGTCATATCATGGCACTAGCAACTGAGTGAAGCAATGCTGAAAAGCGACCAATGTAAATTAATGGCCGGAACTATGCATGTGACCGGTTTAAGCTGAGTGCGTTTAATAACACAACCCTATCTGTTACGCACTGTGTGAACGGGCTATCAACCACACGAGCACTCAATTTTCCTCACCAGCCACAGCGAATCTCATAAACCAGCCGCAGAGTAGCCATTCGACCGACCAATCTCATGGCCGCGTCCCACCGATTTGCAACGCACATGCGCTTAATATGAAAATTGGAGCGCATACGGTGTCGCTGTGCCCGTAAATGTGCGGCCCGGAGACCTTGACCTGAAACCAGGCGCCATGAGTTCTCACTCACGGAATCTGACACCACCGACGTGGTAGGTATGTCCATTTGGACTCTGTGGTAACGAGTCACGACCGGAGAGCGAAGCGATCGGGCTGCTTCAGAGTGCTTCAGAGTGACACACTTCACAAGTGTCCGGGCGCTGTTTAATAAGTTCTGTCTAAACGTTTATTGGTTACATCATTGAAATTGAGTCCATAAGCTAGTGCAAATGTTTCCACCACACTAGGTATAGGGTACGTGCTATTTTTTACGTGTCTGCTGTGAGTGAAAAGCGTAAATAAAGGTTTATGGACCCTGCAATGGCTATGAATGATTACAACTTGCCATGCCCATGCGTAGTGCTTCCTGGGGGAGGGGAGGGGGAAGCCACCGAGCGTCGCTAAACGCAAGGACCTGCCCCAGCTGAGCACTTCCTCGACAGCGATCGATCCCAGGTGAACACCTCGTTACGCAGACCGCTCCCGAGCACCACACCTATCGATAGTGCGCCAGTGCGTCGGGCGACACACACGGCGCGGGGGAGGCGGTAATGGCGCACCAGAGATCGCCGCGCGCGGCAATTATCCGGCGCGACGATGCGCCATAATTGTCCCGTGACAGAGCGTGGCCGCGGCGCAGTCATTAGCACGGGGAGGGCGACTCGCCCCCTCCCTCCGGAAGCCGGAGGAGGGCAGGAAACACGCACCTCGCGCTCCCTGAGGAAGTGATACGTGGTATGTCGGCCCGCTCGAGATGAGCAGGTGGTGACGCCGACAGGAAATGTCAACAAAGATCAGCACTGTCATGGAGAGCGAGGCAAAACATTTGACATACATACTTTAATGTTGTGAATGTTAATTTAACATCTTTCCACATGTAACGCTTATGTCTCTCACATCTTTCCCGACGCTGGGACAATGTCCGGAACACACCCGCCTTATAGGCTGACATCGGACCCGGCTGCCCGGCTCAGCTGTCTCTAGTACTCCAGTGCGGGATCAGTTTGGAGGAGCCGAGTCTCTGCAGCTGACGAGGGCCACTTGTCGACGAGTGTAATACGGCGGAGCCTCGAGCCGACCGAGCACCTCTCCAGCGTGTAATATCCCGGCGTGCTGACCGCCCGCCCCGCCCGCCCCGGTCCCTCCCCCGCCCGCTCCGGTCCCTCCCCGGGTCCCTCCCCCGTCCGGGTCCCTCCCCGCCCACCCCGGTCCCTCCCCGTCCCCCGGTCCTCCCCGGATCCCCCCCGTTATCCTGGTCCTGCCCCCGTCCCCATGGGTCCCTCCCCTCCCCACCACCTCCACCGCTCCGAACTGCAGCACGTCCCACTGAATGTCACCCCGCTTTTACCAGCCGAGGCGGCTAATGGGTCAGCTTTGACCAAAATGACCACAGCAGCATTCATTTAGAGGATTCCGTGAATTTGGTCACACAATGAGCGAGTGCGTCTCTTGGAGGCTGGCGCGCCGTATAGCGCCGTTGGTCTGCGAGGCTCAACACTATAATATTTGTGTGAACAATTATTTAATCCGACTAAATTGACATATCAACACTTTCAATTGTATCAAATATTATGAGCAATGGACATCATTATTATAACGATTATACCGAAGAAAAACCTTAAGCTCAGTCCTCAGATAAAAAAATGTGTTTTCAGCCGTGAGCCTTCTTTAAAAGATGTCCAATGAAGCAGGATCATGGCTGAAAATATATATTTTGTATTTTGTTCTGTTTTTGTTTTTCATCCTAATATGAGCATCAGGTTGTCCTTCGGTATAATACTTAAAAAACATGTTGTCAGATCTCCCAAGAGAAAGTCAGAATGGATGTCTTTCGAAAAATAGCGGGCCGAAAGCGTTTTTGTCAAAAATCTTCCGAGGGTCGTCTTTGGCACGGAACACGCGATCAATTGATTAAAGCTGTGAGTGCTGTTATTCATGGGTAGAGACAATCATTTCCGAAGATTCGTGGCGAGTTTTCTGTTTGTGTATGGACTCCGCCACCGCGAGGGGACCTGGGGGGGGGGGGGCATGTCCCCAACTTTAATAATTTTAACATTGGGGTTAACATAGGGCGTTGCATAAAAATAATCACATTTAGAATGAATATATCCCCGTTCTCTCAACTTTCGATAGTTGTCGGAGCCTCTGCGTTTTCCTGATTTGCTCCTCCATTGATCACCACTGATCTCTCCATTGATCGCCTCAGTATAGGTATGTCCGGGAGGCCACTCCCCTGCCGCGTGGTACCAGCCCGGGTCCCATGGGTCACGACTCCTGACCCCGCGCGATGGAGAGAATGTCCCGAGGGGCGGCGGAAGCGGGCGCCTGAAATGAGAAGACGCCATGATGAATGAGTGGCCGTTTGACGTGCACTCTTGTGCAAGTTTATTGCACGATATTGCAGCCGGCGTATTCGGCGTCCAACATGCCGGGGAGTGAGTTACACAGCCAGGGGTCGCACTGGAATCGTCTGCTAAGAGAAGGATGGCTCGGACCGCGAATGAATCACGTCGTGTCACAATTTGGTGCAGTGCTAGCCTTTTATCTATATTGGCTGCTCTGACGGCAGCAACTATCATACCTTTTCTTCTATTGGCATGAGAAGATATATTATATGCTATTAGTGGTCGTCATGAGCCAAACACAATTCAGGCTTCTATCCTTTATCTTGACGTACTTTGTTCTTCGTGAAATTAATGGATCATTAACAGCAGCATTCGCAGAATTTTACGGAACAGATAATTCAAAGAACAAACGAAGATAAGTACCTACAGAGTTTCAGGGCGTCACTTTGTATTGTTTGTTCTCACCCACCGGAAAGGTCAACCGCATCATGTCAATAAATTATATTAATTACTTCAGTTATTACACTACCAGATAAATCACTCTAGTCTCTACCCACTCTAAGGCTAATTGCTAGGGCAGTTTGAGAGCCAAAACAATTAAGACCCAGTCCCATATCCACTTTCCTATCAGCTGAGGGAAAAACCATCTGGAAGCATTCCCGGTGATAACCACATGTCAGTCAACATGTGACGCTCCACCACCCAGCTCTCTCCCCGCCGCCCGTCACCGGCTAAATACTCCCCACTAAACAGCCGGTGTCAGCGCGCACAAATTAATACGTTAATCCTGGAACCGCTGCTCGCGTCTGCCAACTGTTCCCAGACGTCCGTCGGCGCGTCCCGATCCAGTGACGTCACCGATCCAGTGACGTCACCGATCACAGGCCGTTGATCCGCGGCGGCTTTGGCGGCCCGTGTGCGCCGCAGACGCCGCCCTCTGTAGCGCGTGTTGATTTGTGGGCCCATTTGATGGCTGGTTAGTGGCGCTGTCAGGCCGGGGATTTAGCAGCGCCTGTCACTCGCCGGCTAGGAGAGAGAGAGAGAGCGCGCTCACTGGGCGGCGGCGCGCCTCTGAAGTGGAACGGACTCGAAGACTGCGTCAGTCGGCTTCTCCGATCTGGAATAGCGTCAGAGGGAGGCACCAGCCATCTCCTGTCAGAGCTGTTCCTGCTACTGCAACTGAAGATGTTTTTTTATTTGATAAATAAGTGATTGAATTATTGTCGAAGAGTCATGCTTAGTGACAGTGTGCAGCTGGTGCAAATACCGATCGTCTTTAACCACGCAAAAACGAAACAGTATTTATTTTCCGAAGAACTAAAACATTTATTGTAAAATATAAAAATAGGTACATATTTTTACTTATAGCAGAATGTATTACCTAAAGCATACGCTAAGCCTTAGAAACTATCATTGGTACTTACTGTTACTAGTGATGTCATTTTCCCAGAATTTCCTGACCAATACCAATCCAATAGCGAACAGGAAGCATTTTGGTTGACCAAAGCCCGACCGATTTGGGTTGAAGCCAAAAATGCCCAAAATTTGACCGATTTCGAAATTATAGGTGGTGGTGGTGTATGTACTATGTATATTGTATATTGCATACAATACTCATTTTAAGGACCTCACTTACTCTTGTGAGCAATTTGTTCTATCTTGATATAATAATGATGTGTTCTATTTAGTATTTAATTTTGATTGAATTTTGAGCAATTTAAAGAGACACTGCCACCTTCCCAAAAGTTCGCAAATGTACGCCGATTTTGGTGCTTAATATGAAGTAGTTGCTGCTGAACACGATTATGACATTTGTTTCTCACAAACAGTGTTCAATTTCCTTAAAAAAAAATGGGGTGATGACGTCATATGAAGGAATTTGGATAAATAAAGAAAACCTTCACGCTTTCATATGTATGACTAGTGTATGGCTCATGCATGGTCAAAGGTAAAACAAGTCGACTATAATCAACATTTAGTAAAGAGAGACGACGACATCGGATCAGGGATGTCGACACGATGATGGGATGACGACATCTCTGTTCAAATACAATGGGGACCCTGATTTTGCAGATGTCAGAGCCTAACTCAAATTTCTTTGTGATTCGACCTCGGTGGTTATTTTCACTTATACCATACATAATTTGCAATGTCAAGCACGGAAAATGG